>WSXT02126571.1:0-10812 GCA_011762715.2 Neuroterus valhalla
TTATCAAATCTTGAAAAAAATGGTCTCAAAAATTTTCAAAATGCTCCCCCTCCTTCATTTTTGGTCCAAAATATCTGTCTAACGAACTTGACCTTCAGTTTCTGACACTGGAAAAGTGTACCAAAGGCCAATCAAATCGTCTAGTTTTTTCGAAAGTTATCGTGCTAACAGACAGATATACAGTCATACATACATACAGACAAACAGACAGACACATTCGTAAAAACCTGTTTTTCGGGTTTAGGGGGTCTCAAAACGTGGACATTTGACAAAAATGGGTGGGGTCAATTTTTACACAAATCTAATACCTTCTCTGATGAGAATGTAAAAATAGAGCGTAAAGACATTTTGGTTCATGACATCATCATTCCTAGAATTTATGGCTTACCAAAAATCCACAAACTGGATTGCCCGTTGCGACCTATTGTTTCTTTGATCACTTCTCCGACTTATGAACTGGCAAAATTTTTCAGCAATATTTTTAAAGAAGCTTTGTCAAATCCAAAAAATCAAATAAAAAATTCTTCCGAGTTTAAAAGTGTAATTATTGGAAGAACTGTTCCCCATGATCAAATTATGGTTTCATTGGATGTATCATCTTTATTTACTAATGTTCCAATGGATTTGGTTAAAAATAGTATCCTTGGTAGATGGATTACCATAAAAAATTTCACTGACCTACCTTTGAATGAGTTTGAAGATGGTATAGAATTTTTATTGACGAAAACTTTTTTTTAATTTAACAATGATTTTCATAGACAGGTTAATGGGACCCCAATGAGGTCTCCTATTTCACCCACTCTAGCTGATCTAGCTATGCAAGACTTAGAAAATACAGTAATTAAGAATTTAGATTTCAATTTACACACGTATTTCTGATACGCAGACGACACATTTATTATTTTACCCAAAGATAAATTACAATATGTTATATCAAGGTTCAATTCATGTCATCCGAGACTCAAATTCACTCATGAAATAGAATGTGATTATTCTTTAAATTTGTTGAATGCAAATGTTATAAGAACTAATGATGGAACTATTATAATTGACTGATACAGAAAAAATTCTTACTCAGGTTGATATATCAATTTTCTTTCGAACCATCCAATCCAACACAAGATAGCCATAATTTAATATATTGTTGATGAAATGTTTAAACTATCTCATGAGACTATCTCATTATCCTAAAAATTTCGTGCAAGCTCATATTAGAAATAAATTAACATCACTAAGGGAACCTGACACAATACAATCCAACTTGTCTTCAGTGCATAGTATAGATTTAAAACGATTTGTTTCCATACCTTTTCATGGAAGTTTATCGTTTGAAGTAGAAAGGATTTTAAAAGATTTCAACATCAAAACAGTTTTCAGAGTCGATTCGAAATTTGACAGATTTATCGAATAAGGCAAAGATTCCTTTATTACTTTTCAATGAACCAATGTTGTTTATAGAATTGATTTTTAAGGCTGTGAAATAAGTTATGTTGGACAAACTGGTAGACTTTTGGCTACTAGGGCCAAGAAACACCATGATAACTTTGGACAGAATCCAAGGAACCATGGAGTGATCGCGAAACATCAGGTTCAAACTGGTCATCAATTTGATTGGACTCATGTTCAAGTTCTACATTATGAACCAAACGAATTCAAAAGACGTGTAGCTGAAATGTTTTTTATTAAGAGGGAAGGGGATAATTGGTTGAATATTATAACTGACTCGGCTGATTATAGTCCATTATATAACATAATTTTAGATTCGTTAACATAATTTTTTAATGGTTTGACTTACATTCTTCTATAGTGTTAAGGTTGGTCGTATTATTATTTGAGTTGAACATATTAATTTATTTTTACAAATGACCTTTAAGTCTAATCATTGTCACGGCACTGGCTCATCTACCTTCGTCACCTCATCATCCCTCTCTATTTTCGCTTTTTCGATACCAAACACAAAAATGGAGCATAATAGTTGGTCTGTCACCTTTTCTGAATTAAAACTCCTGATTTTCGGATTGATTCTTTTCCACACTGCAACTTAATCATAACTTCAAAAAATCTGCCAGCGGCGCGGGCACATTCTCATCGCGCGCGGCTCGCTTCGCTCGCAAGTTTGAGTGCGCCCAGGGCGCGCGTCTTTTGGATCTCGCGCTTCGCACTTGGTAATAATCTGAAGCTCGATAATAATCTCTCCTCGCACTCTGCGCTCGGTTATGAATTTGCCTCGCGCTGCGCGCTCCACCTTTGTACCTCTTCACAGTTTTGTGAAAAGCTTGTGAAACTCAAAAGCAAAATGTCGACTACTTTGATTTTATGAGTGCGAATTCTCTTCTGTTAAAGCTCCCCCGGCTTTAACGAATACATTCTCATCGCGTGTCTCGTGCTGCGCACTCGATCTAAGTTTGTCCAAAAATTGTGTAGTTTTTCTAGAAATTCAATTTTTTAATTTTTAACTTTATTTTTTACTATGGAAACAAAAATTACACGTCCCATAGGATGTAGTTGTTTTTCCTGATTGAAATGAAAACTAAATATCCTGTTGAAGAATTTGATAGCACATGTAAAGATATTTCCCTGGTAAAGAAGTTGCGTCTATTTGACTTCTCCTAATCTTGTGTCAATTGTCGAAGAGCTATATTTTTTCATTTTTAATGCTTTTTTATAAATGAAGCAAAAACTACTGTTCCTATCAAGAAGTTAATTTTACCAAATTCGTAGATCTTTTTTTGATGCACAATTTGAGTTCATATATATTTTCCCATACCGTACACACAGTTTGACCAAAAAATGAATCTTTCTATTTTAATTATTTTTTATGCTACTAGAATTGGAATTTTTGATTTTTTGAGGAAACTCGAAAAGTTGTAAAGATCATCCTGGAGGGCTCTCAAAAAGGAACATTTTCCTCATGGGACTTTTTTTCATATGTTGCGTTGTTTGACTGAAAATTCTAATTTTCGATTATATTTTTGAATTTTGAAAATGCCACAACTCTGTCAATAATTTTGTTTTTATCGAAAAAAATCATAGGGATAAATTGTTTCACTTTTTACTTAAAATTTTTGAGTTTCGGAAAAAAAGTTCAAACAAAATTCCAAAATGTTCCCCTTCTTTTATTTTTGATCCAAAACAGCTGGTTCACGAACTCGACTTTCATTTTTGGTCCCTCAAAATGTGTGCAAAAACACGATCGAATATCATCATTCTTTCGAAAGTTTTCAGGTTCACAGATTATTTTTCTTTTTTTTTGTGCGATCAAAATTGGGATTTTCAATTTTTTGAGAAAATTGGCTGAGTTTTATTCACGATCTTGTAGGGTTCCCAAGAAGAAAATTTTTTCTTTCTGATTTTCTTTTCAATCTTGCGTTATTTGGCTAAAAATTCTCATTTTCGTCTATATTTTTGGATTTTGAAATTCCACAACTCTGACAATTTTGTTTTTATCAGAAAAAATCATGAGCATGAATTGTTTCACTTTTTACCCACTATAAGAAACCGTACTTAAAATTTTTAAGTCTTGGAAAAAAATCAAAAAAATTTTTCAAAATGCTCCCCCTCTATCATTTCTGAATCCAAAACAGCTGGTTAACGAATTCGACTTGTATCTTTGGTCCCTCAAAATGGGCCCCAAAGCACGATCAAATATCACTATTCTTTCGGAAGTCATCGAGTTCAAAAATTATTTTCCATTATTTCTTTTGCGATAAAAATTGGAATTTATGATTTTTTGAGAAAATTCAAAAAGTTGTGAAGTCCATCTTGTAGGGCTTCCAAAAAAAAACATTTTTTCTTCTAAACTTTTTCTTCTAAACTTTTTTTTATATCTTCCGTTGTTTAGCTAAAAATCCTCAGTTTTGTTTTTGTTTACGAATTTTGAAATTGCTATAACCCTGACAATTTTATTCCCATCAAGAAACATCATAGGTATAAATTGTTTCACTTATTACTCACTACACGAAGATGTACTTACAATTATCATGTCTTGAAAAAAATGGTCTCAAAAATTTTCAAAATGCTCCTCCTCTTTCATTTTTGATCCAAAATAGCTTGGTAACGAACTTGACCTTTAGTTTCTGACACTAAAAGAGTGTACCAAAGGCCAATCAAAACGATTAGATTTTTCGAAAGTTATTGTGCCTGCAGACAGACGTACAGACAGACACATTCGTAAAAACCTGTTTTTCGGGTTGAGGGGGTCTCAAAACGTGGACATTTGACAAAAATGGGTGGGGTCAAATTTTACACAAATCTAATACCTTCTCTGATGAGAACGTAAAAAATGATTGAGTTTCTCTTCAACACATACTATTAAGACTTCAAATCTAACACAGGTAACGTACTTAATTCAATATACAAATTTCTTTTTCCTACTAATATGTCAATACTTTAGAACTCATGAATAAACTATTCTCAATATCTTATCTACAATTTTCAAAAAAAGTTTTTCTTATTCTGACATTCACCTATTTTATTAAAAAAATTAGGAAAAAATTAATAGATCAATAAAATAATAATAAAATTTTTCGGTTTTTACAGTTTTTTCTTTTTCTTCGAATCCGAGAATTCGGAAATGGGGTAGAGGAGTTGTTGTTATACTCTGCAAGTTATGACCAATTACGCACTTATTCCTGATGAGGAGAATTGTTGACTTTCGAAACGTCGAATGTTTTTTTAATGAAATAAAAGACCTGTCACATCAAGAGGTTCATTTTAATTGTCTGAAATAAGTCATCTACCATCAACAAACGAAGATTCTTCAATGTATCATTTCCTCAGACAAATTAACATCATTATGGATCAACAACATCGATCGTAACTGAATTCAATGAAGATATATCTATTTCTGGGCAAATTAGATTTCTTCAATATGGTTTGTTAAAAAAATTTTAACTGCCTAACATAATCGACCCACAGGAAGTTTTTTGCGATTGGGAAAGGATCTATGAACAAAAGATCGATAGGGAATTGTACTCTCTATCTTATTTCTATTGCAACAATCAGACTTAGCCCCTTTATGCATAATGAGAGAAAGATTTATCTTAATTTTAATAAGTTCGAATAGGGAAAGTCACATACTGCAATCCACAATGCACTCCAAATTGTAGATAATAAATTTGTATATTTACCAAAAGGATTGGGAAAAACTACTTGAATGATAAATAGAATTACAATCATGGTCCTTATTTTCATAAATCTTCGTAGCTTTCTCACTCGAGTCGTAGCTTTCATACCCAAGTCTTACTCAAGCTTTATTTATCTATAACTCGCAAAATAATACTTCAAACACTTTTTGGAAAATTAATTTACCATTTCTTTTTCGATTTTTTATACATCTATATAAGTCCTGACAAGTTGACCAGGGACACCCTGTATATACAATTAACAGTGACCAAAATGGATTATCATGGAATGGAGAAAACACTATTCGTTGAATGACGTAATATTATCAAATTTCTCAATTTAAATGTATGCATGTGTACATGTATACCAATTGTAATTATGCGGGGAATAGGAAAATGGGAAAGTGTACAAAGTTTTAAATTTTTTCCTTATGTGAAGATATAACAAAAACCATAAAACAATTGGGGTCCTCTTGAACATGCTTTTAGATCTCCTACTAGACGATCGAGTGAGAAAAAAAATACAAATACAGATAAAACATTTTTAAAGTAAAGTGTCTTGGCGCCGCTCATAATGGAATATTTATCGCAGACAATGCTAATGGAGATCATACAAGTGAACATAAATGTGGATCCATGACATCTAGTGGAACTCATTATTTTGGTTCTTTTGAAAAATATGGACTAAAATTGGAATAATTCTGGGTCAAAGTTAAAAAAGAGCTAGGCTAGAACTAGTTTCTCTTTCTAACGTTATATTTTTAATCCGAAGTATACAAGAAGCGTGCATATACGTTGAGATTCAAAAAAAGTTGTTTTTAAAAGAATATCTGGACCATTTATATCCTTAATAGTTTGAATTATCCGTCTATCTCGGCACCACGGATGTACTCTGTCTGAAAACTCATGCGGAACCGACTATTCAGAGGATCCTTTTTCAATATTGGTTCAATCACGTTCCCATTGTTGTCATTTATGTGTATTTTAACTCTTCTATAGTCATTATCAAGATCCGCTCTAGGAGCTATCAATGGGCACAAATGTCCAACTCTGATTATTCCGATGATATAATCTTTTTCTAATCCCACAAGGTAATGGCCTGGTCGTAAATATAGTATTGCAAATGGACGTGTTAAACTTTCGTAATGATGAACATTGAGTCGGATTGGTGGAGGAAGAATTGCAGCTGGATCATGCGGCCAACCCGATTCTGCAAAAATAAAGGATCGGTAGCAAATTAATTAATGCATTGACTAATATGAAATGAATTATCTACAGTTTTTATTTTCAAACAAAAAAGTATTTTCCCGCTGCGTGGGCACATTCTCATCGTTTGAAAGTTTGAGGGCGCCTAGGGCGCGCATTTCTCGAGTCTCACGCTTCGCGTTTGGTCTTTCTACTCCCTTTCATTTATGTATAAATCTTCTGAAACTGGAAAGGAAAACGTTAGCTACTAGAATTCGATGATCGCGTGAATTTCTTTTTTGTTAAAATTTCTTAGGCTTCAACGAATACATTCTCATCGCGTGTCTCTTGCTTCGCACTCGATTTATATTCATCAAAAACATCTCCTGTTTTAAATGTATAATATATTGATTCATGTTCCTTGATTCAGGGGTGCTTGTTCAGATGATGCAAAGCAAAATATGAATTTTAGTTGTCATGATGACTGATAAATTCTAATGGTCTTGTTTTTATTTTTATCAAATTTTGTATATCTTTTCACTTGAAAATGAGTATTAGGGGTTTTTGGGGTCGCTGATTTTGAAAATGAAGTCAAAAATAGAAAATGCGGAATGGCGGACCCAAATATGAAAATGGCGGACATAGTTTCCCAAAAAACGACTCTTCTTCAAATAGGGCTGCTCGCGGCAGCAAGTGAAAACGGTTTCGAAAAGTAGAAACCCTTTCCCAATAGAAACAACAAACCTTGACACAGAAACTCGCAGGAAAAAAGAGCATTCTCTACGTGAACTTGTATATCGGGTAAAAACGAAGATAAATTTTTTCCCTGCAATACATCGCACACATCGCAAACATATAAGCGAAACATAAATATTTCATTATTTATTCCTAGTGTACGTACCTCAATGAGCATTTTCCATGTCGCACAAACTTTTTCCACCAAAAACTCACTAAATGTAGCAAATTTTGGGGAAATGTGCGCCATTTTGAAATTTTGGTTTTTGACTTCATTTTCGAAATGAGCGATCCCAAAAACCCCTCAATACTCATTTTCAAGTGAATGCATGGAAAATTTTAGACACACGTCCGCCATTTTGGGTCTGCTATTTTTAATTTTGGATTTTCAACTTCATTCTTGAACTCAGCGACCCCAAAAACCTTATATGGGTACACGAACCAAGTGGGATATCGAGATTCTGATTTTTGGCCAGCTTTTTGGGATTTTTAACCACTGCGTTACGTATAAGAAACGTAAAATAAGAGTGTGCGGCATCTACGGAAATTGAGTGAAACTAAATTTCGAAATAGGTTCGAATTTCAAAAAACGTTTTAACCTATGAGAGCTATGGAACATTAGTAAGAAGAATCAAGCTACGGTAAATGTCACCAAGGAATTCAGTGTCAGTAAATTTGTTAACATTGTTAGTATTTTTGTTGGTGTGGAACATTTCTTCGATATTCCTTCTCTTGTGGTTGCTATCGCAGCCACTATTAAAATTTCTTGCAAATAAAAATTTGTGAACGTAGTCATGTCAGTGAATAACAAGTGCGGTTCTTCTCTTATCTTTTTACAATCATTTATGTGTTCACAATTTTTAACTTTAATGAATCTACTTGTTTGGCCGATATAAGCGCAACCATATTCACAGGGAATGTAGTAAATTACATGAGTTTTGACGTTTAAGTACGTAGGGTATTTGTTTGCAAAAAAGTAATGGTAAAGATCTTTGTCAGATGAAATATAGATGAACTCCTTCTGCCTTCTGATAACTACCACAAAAACCTGCAGTTTACAATAGAGATTTGGATGAACCATAAACTGGATTTTCTGGGTGTCACGATTTCAAGGATTGAAAATCATTTAATTATAGACTGTAACATTAGGGAAGCTGGTTTAGGTAGATATATCAATTTCTATTCAACATCAGCATCAAAGAAAGAATTGCTTTTATTACCTCTTCAACTGTTAGAGCTATTGGTTTGACAGACGATAGGTTCAGGAAAAAAAACTAAGAAACTGTACGCAACATAGTAGAGCCTAATGATAACCCCAGTAACTTTAATAATAAATATACTAAAAAAAGAATTGTTACCTGAGAGAACAAAAAAAAACCTGTTTCAACTGTGACCGTCCAGAGTTTTAGGTATGAAAATATTCTGGTTCTACCATTTATAAAAGAATTCCAGTACTTTGATGAAAATGCTTTTAGCACTTCTTACACTGAAATGAAAAACTCATGTAATTTACTACATTCCTTGAGAATGTGGTTGTGCTTATATCGGCCGAAGAAGAAGATGCATAAAAGTTAGAATTTGTGAAGACCAATGATTGTAAACAAGATAAAAGAGGAACAGCACTTGTTTTTCACTCACATGTCTACGATCACATGTTTTTTTTTTGCAGAAACTAAGATTATTGTCTGCGATAGAAACTACAGGAAAAGGAACATCAAAGGAATGTTCCACAACACCCAAAATACTTACAATGTTAACAAACGTACTGACACTGAATTCCTTAGTGACATTAACCGCAGCTTGATTCTTCTTGCTAATAATACATCAATCTTAGCATCAGTTGGAATAAGTTTCAAATTCAAACCCCTTTTTGAATTCAGTTTCACTCAATTTCTGTATATGGCGCACATCCTTTTTATACGTATCTTGTACGTAAGTCGAAAAATTGTTCTACACTTACTCCCCGGACATTGTAGGGTATGTATCAAGAATGTGTTGGCCAAAAAAATTGATTGAACTAAAGAAAATACACCTACTAATATACCTTCTTACAAAAGGACAGGAGTGATACACAAGTTTAAATCCAAGAAATAACAACAAAAGTTTATTTTATACCAGTGACATTCTCATTTTAGAGGCGTTTTGAGATCAACGCAGATGCTTGAGAGGTAAGGTGAGGTTTTAGTACAAACTACAACTCCTGTTGAGAAATTTAGTTGAAAGTAAAAACTTAAGGTTATAACAGGGTAAATTTTAGGTTATAATTGGAACACTTTTTTGTAGGCTTCCCGGTACGGATTGTATAAAAAAGGGATATATATTTAACTGGAGAGGCCCTTTGTCGAAGGGCAAAAACCTCTTTCTAACGAAACAAAATAAAGAAACAGTTGCTCTAAAAAAGAACATCTTTCTCAAAAAATTTATTTGATTTTAGTTGAGCAAAGCCGACAGTCTGTCGAGTTTTTTAAATTCTCATTCTGAATGAGGAGGTATTGGTTTTATGTGAAAATTTACTTCCGCGGATTTGATGAAATTTTCTCGTTTTGAGAAGCCCTGATTCAGAAAAAATGGAGTTTACGAAGGTGCTTGTCTGTCTGTAGTCTGTAGTCGTTAAACAGACATTTTTGACCAATGGTTCTAGTTTTATTCATTGAAATCGCTTTTTGAAAAATCAAAAATGCATGCTCCGCTCAAACTATGCAAGGTGCAAAAAAATGTTGAAAACCAAAATTATTCATTTTAAGAAGATATAAAAATTTCCTTGAGATCACTTTCCTCATAAGACGCGTATTTTTGTTTAAATCGTGAGAAATGTTACCAAAAATCCAAAATTCATTTTTCAGCGACACTACGCGAGACATGAAAAAAAAACAATTGTGCCAAAATTGTTAACCTTGAAAAAAATCTAATAATCTACTGTTGACTATTTTTCGATAGGACGAATAGTTTTCATTTTAATCGCGATAACGCACTTACGAGAATAAAAAGTTTCATTTTCCAGCCAAACAATAAGAGACAAGAAGAAATATGGAACAGAAAAATTGTTCATCTTGAGAAGGCCTCAAAGTTTTATCTGAATCATGTTTCATTAGGATATGTATTTCCTATTTTAATCGTGACAAAAGTTTTTGAACAATGCGAAATTCAACTTGCTAGCCAAACTATGCAAGATGTTAATATCGGTGGCGAGTGTTGTAATGAAAATGTGTTCCTTAAGGCCAGCAGAGCCTTAAGTAAACCTAATTTTGCAAAAAATTTTCATAAAAAATGAAAAAAATTTGATAATCTCCATAGAAGCAGATGGTTTTAGAAGTTTTGTAATATTTTAAATAATGTGTATGCATTGCACTGTAAACTGAATCAAGCACGTATGAAGCTGAGCGCAAAGCGCGAGGTAAAAAACATACCGAGCGCGTAGCGCGAGGAAAATACTTTATCGAGTGAGAAGCGCGAGACCCGGATGACGCGTGCCCTAGGCGCGCTCAAATTTGCAAGCGAAGCAAGCAGCGCACGTAGCGCCCCACGAGAATGTGCCCGCGCAGCGGGAAGATTTTCCAAAGCTGAGATTGATATGAGAAAATGAATTAATTAGGCGTGCTCTAAGCTCCTGTCAAGAAGGATTTTCTAGGTGAAAGTTTGATTTCTATATTACGTTCTCATCAGAGAAGGTATTAGACTTAAGTAGAATTGGACCCCCCCCCCCCCCCCCCTTTTTTTTAAATGTTAACCCTTTTAGACCCCCGGCACCCCAAAAACTTGTTTTTACTAA
>WSXT02126582.1:0-10812 GCA_011762715.2 Neuroterus valhalla
TAGGGACGCGTGGCGGTCTCGGGTAGATGAGGCAATGAACTTTCGAGTTCCAAATGCTGATAAATAATAATAATATTTTTCTTAGTGCGCTTTTTAGGTTACAAACCGGCTGGTAACTCCTAACCAAACTCAAAACTTGTAACTCTAAAACGTTCGCAAGATATTTATAAAACATTTATCGAACGTTTGGAAAACGTTTGCGAAACATTCTAAGGATATTCAAAGAACGTTTGATCGATTGATAAAACAAATTTTTGGTAGCTCATGTATAATTTTAATGGTATCTAGACCATATCCCGATTTCCAATGATAACTTCCCGTGTTTTTTCTTAAAAACATAGGTTTGAAAGTCGTATATATAGTAATCACCATAATTTCCTGCCACTTGCGAGAAAGATCATGCCATCTATCGGATATATTATATTGGTCAAACGTTTCGAGACAGTTTGTAAAACGTGTTAGAAAAGTTTCATTCACTTGAGTCTCAAAATCAGCGGAAATATCCAACGTTCCTAAAAAGTTTCCAAAACTTTGTTCTTACAAAAAATTTCAAACGTTTTCGGTTCGCCAGAAAACGTTTTAAAAACGTTTGTGTGACTTCGCGTTCTTCTTTTTTATGCATTCTGATGTTGTTCTACATGGTTTTTTACTTTTTCCTGGTGTTTGGGAATTAGAATTTTTTTTTTTGTATAAAAGAAGATGAGTCAAATCTATTAGCTTTCTAGGGATTCGTTTTCTGATGAAATAAGGCCTTCAATTAGCTTTGATTATCTTTCAAGAAAGAATGTAATTTCTTTTAACCTTTTTTGTTGAAATACAGCGGGTGAACATCTCAAATTTAATTGAAAAATAATAAGATTAAATATATATTTCTCGGCTTTTACCAATTTTTACAAATATCTCTTACAAATCTGAATTCGGCTTTTTGCATGAAACAAGTCATTCAAAAATGTTATCACCCCTAGCAAACACCATGTGTACTTACTTTTTATTCGCGATTCAATTTTCCTTCTTTCCGTTATCTCGATAATCTTATTCTTGAATGAATTTTTTTATGCAAAAATCCAACTTCAGATTTGTGGGAGATATTTGTGGGAGATTTGTCTTTGGAAGTTTTGTCCTTCATCCGATTTGTTCGTATTACGTTAATCGTGAATAAAAGCCATTCAGAGATAAGTTTGTAAAACGATTATTAGAGCCATTAATTTATAATTCTGAATACATGAAAATAGCTTATGTACATTCAAATATGTTTCAGATCTGTATGTTCATTTTGATTTGACACAATTGCATCAGGTTTTCAAAAACTAAGCACTAATGAGTTGTGTGCACAATTGAAAGGTATTTTTGATGAGGATATCATTCAGAAACTAAAAGGTAATTTATTTGCAACATTTATAGATGGGGAATGAAAAACTTTTCATTGCAAGACTCAAAAATAGGGAAATCCAATTATTCTTAAAAAATTATGTACAGCTCTGAAACTTTTATAAATGTTTCAGATTGAAACGAACATTGACGATCATCAAGATAAAGTTCGACGTCAGGCTGCAACACCTGTTCAGCCATACATTCTTTGCGTAAAAGGAGATGAAAACGAAATTTTTTTCGTCTCAATAGATAATAGCTACATGCAAATAGCCGACAACGAATGTCCGTTATTTGCGTTCAATTTATTATACCATATCCATTTTGTTCTAAACATTCATTTTGCGCTATCCTTGACTTTTTTCTACGATTTCTTAGAGAGTGAATAAAAAGTTACTGTCCAATATTTTTTTATAAAGTACAATATTTTTCCTGATTATAAAAAATTGTAGCAAGTTAGATCTACAAAATGATCCTAAATAAATTATTTTAAAAACCATGTAATTGTAATATTTACAATAAACATAATCCTTATGTTTTCCGAATCCTGTTTTTCATTTGAATGCTTATAAAAGTAGAACAGAATGTATGCGAAACATCAACTCTTAAAATGAACTGATCTCATCAATTAAAATCTTACTGTTCAATCATTCGTTTCGCGACGAGGCTCTATTCTTCAGAATGGATTATTTATCAGAAGCGCAGTTCTAGCTATGGCAATTAGTAGAATTCAACTGATAATCATTTATATTTTACTTATTCAAATTTAGAGAGCGTTGACCAATAAAATACGTTATTTCAAGTCAGGCGTAAATACTGTCACCAACCATGTCTTACATAAACTCAGTCGAAGTCATTTGAAGTCAGCGATCAATACGAAAAGTATTTAAAGTAGATTCAAGTTGAGCCTACTGGATTTGTAAGAAAAATTATCCTTCATATTCCAATTGAGAGGTTCCAGTACTATGCGTATTGTATACTCAGTAGGGTGGTCCAAAAATGCATTTGAACAATTTTTTTTCGAATTTTTACTCAGAACGCCCAAAAATTTGTTGGAATTCACAAAAAAATTATTGCATTTAAAAAAAAAAATTATATATTTAGAGGTGGCAAAAGCTCCATAAAGTTTAAAACGTATATCCCGTAAGAAAAAAAGACGTTTTTGTAAATTTTATTCCGAATTCTCAATATTGGGTGAATCGAGTTCGAAATATACCATTTCTTTCCACAATAAGTCACAGAATGCGAATAAATTTTTTTTTTTCAAATACCTCTCCATAAGTCTGTTTTATAGGGTCCCAAAAAAACCTATAAATTAGGGGTTCATTTTAATTGTTTGAAAAACTTATTATTGTTTTTAGCAACTTTCTCTTAGAAAAAGGTTAGAAATTCCAGGTGTTTTCTGAATTTTTCAACTGATTTCCAAACGTTCCAGTCCAAGCAAGGTAAAAATCCAATAAAGTTAACAAAAATAATCGTTCTAACAATTTGTTAATAATTATAGCTATCATCTTCTAGATTAATACTACATAGTTGCGGTCTTTTCCGGAAATTTTTAACTTTTTATTACTTTTTGATGAGATTGAGGTAATAATCAATTCATATCAAAAATAATTGTTTGAACAAATTATTATTGTTTAAAAATATCAGAAAAAACCTCCACCTTCTAGCACTTATCTAAGAGAAAATGGTTATAAACAATGATGAATTGTTTAAATAAGCATGTTTGTTAACTCGCAAAAGTTATTACCTCACTAAGTGGGAAGTGGACAAAAAGATTAAGATTTGAGAAAAAACCGCAAGTTTTTCATCTTTAAGCAATGGAAATATGATAAGAAAGGATAATAGATTGTTTACACAATTTTTTTTGCACTTATGGGGTTTTTTAGGGACCCTATAAAACAGACTTGTGTAGGTGTAATATTGAGAATCCTGAATAAAATTGACAAAAACGTCTTTTATTTCTTATGGGAAATACTTGTTAAACTTCATGGGGCTTGTGCCACCTCTAATTATATAATTTTTTTTTGATGCATTTTTTTTGTGGATTCGAACGAAATTCCGAGCGTTCTGCATAAAAATTTTTAAAAAATGTTCTGGAATCTATAATTCTATGATCTTATGATTATAGTTCCCAACTTGTCTCTGCGGAAGAAATGTGAAACTGCAGCGCTGATTGCCTTTCGCCCAATTGTTGATTTGAATATCAAATGAAAATCGAACGATATCTTCTAATTTCATCAGGCATTATTAACTGTTTCACTTCGAAATTATCCTGATTTATTACTTTTGCCAAAAAGGAATACAGTCTTTCGGAACGGTGAAAAAATAAATCTCTTCCTCACCTTTGTCTTTTTTCGAGTTTCCCAGATCAGAATCAGGGTGGCGATTTGGCGTACGATTTCAAGTTTCCGGTCATTGCCCAGTTTTTATCGGTCAAGTTTCCCGATTTCCCCGGTCAACTAAAAGTTACATATTCATGTTTGTCGCAAAACGCAAAGATTTATTTTGATTCATGACAATTGACAAAAACAATGGATGTGAATATTTGAACAAAAAGATCAATTTTCAAATGAAAAAATTAATTGTCTACCAAAAAATCCAACGTTCAACAAAATAGTTGAATCTCGAACTGAAAAAATAATATTTTTCAACAAAGAATGTAGCAGTAACTTTTTTAGTTTGAAAAATCAATTTCAAAACAAACAAGAGTTTTCAATTAAAACAAAGAATCTTCAACTGAAAGAATTGAATTTTTAAACAGAAACCAAATTTTTATTACTGGAAAAAATTGATGATCAGCAAAATAAATGAATTTTCAACTACAACTATGAAATGTTCAATTGGAATAATTTAAATTTTCCGTTTAGAAAATAAATTGCTTGTAACAAAAAAAATAACTCTCAACAAAAGAAAAACTAACTTTCGAACAAGTTCTTACATTTTTAAACAAAATAATACATTTTTAAAAAAATGTTTAATTTTCAATTTTAGTAGTTAAATTTCAAATCAGAAAGACGAATTTTCAACTGAGATAGTTAAAATTTCGATTTGATAATAATTTTCAACCAGAAAATACAGTTTTTCAAAAAAATGGTTGAAATTTGAATTATAAAAGTAATCTTCTTCAACTAGAAATGGAAAAGTAACAATCAGATTTGAAAAATTAATGTTTTGACCAAACATAAGTGTTTTCAACAAGGTGTCGTTTCGACTAAATTGAAAAACATTCAACTGTATAACTTGAATTGTTAAGCGTGAAGAAGAATTTTCAAAAAAAGGAAATAACTTCCGAAGAAAAAAATAATTTTCCACCAGAAAATAGACTTCTCAATAAAATCTATGAATTTTCAATTCGAAAAGACAAATTTTCATCCGAATTGTTGAATTTTCAGTTGATGAAATTATTTTCAACCAGAATGATGAATTTTCAGGCAAAATAATGAATCTTTAAATTTAATGCGAAGAAGAATAATTTTTAACGTAAAGATTAATTTTCGCTAAAAAAGACGAACTTTTCTCAAAGTATTCTCAGAGAAACAGTTTAACTCTTTCTAAATGAATGTTCAAATAAATACTTGAACTTTCACTAAAAAAGATTAATTGATTTTCAACGAAATAGTTCCATTTTAAAACAGGGGTAAATTTTGTATTAAAATAGAGCACCCTCAAGAAGGAAATTTAATTTCCAACAAAAGAGTTTAACATTTAACCAAGTGTTGAATAGTAAACCAAAGAAGGATGAATTCGCATTGAACAATATAAATAAGATTTCGATTATAATTCAGAAATATTTCTTCTGCGAAATACTATTTTTTTTGAAATTTGCTGTTCCAAGTCTTATTAATAAGAAGAACAAAAATAAAACGTGTTAAATACATTTTTCTGGAAAAATAGAGAAGACAATTCTTTCGTTTGCTTGAGCTATCATCAACTCGATTAATAAACTTGAGTTAGCTCGAAAAACTCAAAGAGCAAAAAATTTGCAAAAGGTTTTTCTCATAAAGGAAAAAAAAAAGTTCTGTCTCTTCTAAAGCATAGATATATTCAAAAAGTTTAAGAATTAGGCTGAAGGAATTTACATTCTTTCAATGGAATGATAAAATCTCTTTTTATAATTCGTAACAAGATAATTCGTATTTTTATAGTGAAACTCTTAATTTTCTGGGTTGAGTCAAGAAACTTTGTGTTTTTTTATGGAATTTCTGTTCATGAAACCGTTTTTTCCTGGTCAATAAAATTCACGGTCATTTCCCGGTTACCCGGTCGAGTCGCCACCCTGCACGGGAATGGTGCGTCTGCGCGCTCTGCACTGAGACCGTCCACTGCTCTGATGCGCGGACGCCTGAAAGCCCGTTTTCTCGGAGTGTGACGCTGCAAGTCAACTCGTTTGTTCACGCGCTCGAGTGATCGGCGGATAATCCGCCCAAGCCCGGACACTCGGACTCCGCGGGAGACGACGGTTCGAAAATGGTCTAAGAGCTCGGCGGATTATCCGCCGGAAGAGTTAGGCGCGCATTGAGATAACACTAGCGCCGTCTTGCTGCCCAAAATAGGCATTCAGGCGTGCACGCATCGGAGCAGATGACTGACTCAGTGCGGAGCGCGCAGACGTACCATTCCCCTTCCCGTGTGAGTATCTAAATTCCTTGCTTTTTCGGCCTTCCGTTTGTAATTTGATTGGCAATTTAATCCAATGCAGCAATGACGTCCCACTTTTGATTCAAGTAACATATTATGATAAATCACTATTGGCGCAATACAATTTGATCATAGATCACTGTGGAATACCTATAACCAACATATGAAAAATTTCACGTGAATAAATCCACTAAAATATCAAACGATGAACTACTGACGAGTCATTTTTGTTGCTTTGACACTGTTGTTCTGTCGCGAATTCAAATTCAAATGAGCAATCTGCCAAAATGCAATCAGCGCCACAGTTTCACCTTTTTCCCGCTGAGTCAAGTTGGGAAACAACTGTCTATAGGATACAATGAGTGATGTGGCATACCCCTGGTAGACAAATACGAAAAGTAGTTCAAGCAGTATGAAGTCAGGTGTACTAGATTTCAAAAGAAGTTGTTTAATTATTCTCCAGTAAGCCATTTACGTAATTAAGTAAAATTGTTTTTTTTTATTGAATTTGATAAACTAATGAGTGGTCAATGAAATACAAAGCTACAAGCATCTATGATTAGAATTTTCGATACGAATCATTCAATTACAGTTTGTGTAATGAAACTGATGCTTCGTGATTGATGTAGAAGATACATGATAGCAAATAAGGAAATTGAATTTCTTCTTCCACTGCTGTGTTTTAGCAAAACTAAGGTTACTCGAGGCGAATCTGTAACTTCTGGACAATCCTAATCTATAAGGGCCTGGAGATTTAGAGTCTATCCTGCGGTGCCAGCTTTCTTTCCGTTTCTCTTATTTCCCGGGCTCGTATAAATCACATGAAAGACGTTTTTCTAGCTGCTCGAATACGCTGGAGCTGAGTAGATAGAAAAAGAGCGAGAATTCGAATGAAAGAAGATTGAGAAAGTGAGAAAGACAGAGTAACTGAGGAAGAAGTAGATGTAAAGTGAGAGCCAGGGCGCGATTTGCATATTGTGCAAACGGAATAATCGATGCCACTTAACAGGCTTTCTCGGGACCAGATGGAGTGCAAAGCAATATTGACTCGCAGCACAAAAGGGCATGGGGAGGAGGAGAATTTTAATAAAGCTTGGAGCCATACATAACCTTATCAGATTTTCCTGATCCACCCTTGAATTTAACATTTCCGGAATATTTTCATTGCTTCCTCCTGTCTTCTCTTACCCTTATTCTCCCTCGTGAAGAGAGGAGTGAGGGGGATCCCAGATGCTGGTGTTGAAACCTCAATGTGCTGCAACGCATCCGATGAATACGCGAACGAAGTTTCGCATGAATTTAATTTTCGGGGAAATATCGTGTAAACGTGCTGCAGCATCTCAACGCATCGACGCCCTAGTAATATGGTAGACCGAGAGAGGTTTCTTACTTCCCTCTTCATTTTCTACAACGTTTACTCCTGCACCCCTTTTATCATGCGTTTAGATATACAAATGGATATAGATATGAATAGATACATGTATAAGCATGTTATCAATATCTCCCATAGCCTTCAACTTACACTATTGCTCCTGATCAAATGCCTTGCATGCATATTGTATAATGCCTGAGATAATCAATTCTCGCTGTCACTTCTGAGATATCTAAGAAATGTCTTGAAATATTCCGAGTCACCTGGATTGGATGAAGCAGATTTGCTAGTGATCAAGTCTTTCAAATAAGCATACTTACACAGAAGAAACTAAGGGTAAACCTTGTTGAAGGAAACTTTGTATTTTTAACTACTCATATAAGTGAAATGAATATTATATTACATGGTGAGTGGCGAATGGCTGAGATCACTGACTCGTGTGGTGCTGCCCTCGCTTCGCTCAGGCCAGCAACTCCACTCTCGTCAGTCAGCTCAGCCATTCGCCACTCGCCATGTACGAAATTTTTCATAAGAAGTGCATCGAAAGTAGGCTTTCGACGACTCCTGAGTGATAGCGAAATAAGAAAAATTAGAGTTTTAAGGTTATGGTTGACAACGTGTGATAATCACCAATATAATTACGTAAAGGGGTTCGGCATTATTGACGCCTATTACGCGCGACCCAGTGATGCCAATACAAAAACACTCTCAAATTTTTTCTGCTGGCACAGCTGATTCCTTCTCGACACTATTGGCGAATAGAAATCTCGTCAGTAATCCGCCATATTCGCATCGCTCAAGAGGCGGCGAAAGTCGAATTTTTGGTTGCACGTATTATGAAAAATAATATCCCTGGTAGAGAAAAATGTTCTCTGTTCTCGTAAAATTTGGTAGTGCCAAATCAGAAGTACGGCTCCATAAAGACGATCGGACAAGGCCCTGAGTGCTGTCAAAATTTCACCTAGACGCGTGAGTAATAGTCGTTGAATAATAAGATATCAGCCTAATAATAAGCCACAAAGCGTTATTTTGTTCTCAGGTAATCCCTGCTCCGAAATAAGGAATGAGATCAATCTTGAAAATTTTCTGCAAATAAAATAATATCTTGAATAGTTTTTGTCCATACCAAACGTTCTTATGTTCTTATAATAGATGGATTAAAATATGATACGAAATATTATAAACTGGCAAGGAATCAAAAGCCTGTACAATAGAGTGGTCCAAAACTGCATTAGAGAATTTTTTCGAATTTTTAGGCGAAACGCCCGGAAATTTGTTTGAATCCACAAAAAAATGAAAGCATTTAAAAAAAATAATATTAAGAGGTGGCGCAAGCCCCATAAAGTTTAACACGTATTTCCCATAAGTGAATCGAGTTTAAAATTCACCATTTCTCTTCACAATTAGTCACAGAATGCGGATAAAGTAATACTTTTTAAATATCACCCACATAAATCGGTTTTATAGGGTACCAAAAAAACGCCATATGTGGAAAAATGGGTTTTTCGAGTTTTGGGCCCTAATTATGATTTTTTTTGCGGTTTTTTCGCAGATTATTTCAAATACATGAAATGATACTGTATACTGATAACTAGATATTTATTCTATTTGTTTAAACAATTTGTTATGGTTTTCAGCAACTTTCACTTAGAAAAGGATTAGGAAGTCAAGGTTTTTTCCCGAATTTTCAAACTTATTTTTAACGGTTCAGTTAAAGCAAGGTAATATCAAAACAAGGTTAACAAAAAATATTGCTTAAACGATTTATTACTGATTATAACAATATTTTCCCAGAATAATGCTACAACGTTGTGGTTTTTTCTGAAATTTTCAGATTTTTGTCCAATTTTCACTTGAGATAAGTAATTATTTATTTTAATTTAGCAAAATTATTTATTTGAACAAATAGGAAATGCTTAGAGCTATCTTCTTCTAGATTCATATTACATAGTTGCGGTTTTTTCCTGAGATTTTTGAGTTTTTATCACTTTTCAATTAGAATGAAGTGATAATTATTTAATGTTGGAAAAAAATTGTTTCAACAATTTATCATTATTGCTAATAATATTTTCTTTCCCTGATAATAGGAACTTGCGGTTTTTTTCTGGAATTTTGAACCTTTTTCGTACTTTAATAATAATTGTTTAAACCAATTTTTATTGGTTAAGGCTATCTTCTCTTAGATAAGTGCTAAAAAGTTGCGGTTTTTCTGGAATGTTTAACTCTGCTTTACCATTTTAGTTGTGAAAAAATAATGAATCAATATTACAGAGCATCATATTTTAAATAGTATTGTACTGTTTTGAGTAAATCATTTTCGTTCTTTTCCCAATGTTGAAAAAAAATTAAATAAGACAAAAAAGCTGAATTCATTCAATCAATTTTGAATTTCAAATTTTCTACTAAAATTAAGGATCTTCAACGCAAAAATTGAATTTTCGACCTAAAAATATGAATTTTTAATAAAAAATATAATGGTTGATATTTCGGAAAAAATTTTCATTTTAGATAAGAAACAATCTAATCCAATCTAATTGAACTACATTCAAATTCCATTAAGTGCAAAGTTGAACATTTCTGAAAAACTACAACTTTCTAGCACTTATCCAACAAGAGAAAATGTTTATGAACAATGATAAGTTGTTTAGATAAGCATGTTTGTTAACTCGCATTAATTATTACTTCACTGAGTGGAAAGTGGACAAAAAGAACAAAAGTTGAGAAAAACCGCAATTTTTTAGCACTATTCTAAGAGAAGATAGCCGTAAAAAAAAAATTGTCTAAACAATTATTTTTGTAAAACTAATTTAAATATCGACTCACTCCAAGTAAAAAGTGGTCTAAAATGTACATATTTCAGAAAAAACAGCAAGTTTCTATCAATAAGGAAAGAAAATATTATTATTATTTTTTTTTTCAAATTCTTGAAACCAAAATTTTTTTAACATGAATTAATTATTATTACTTAGATCTAATGTTTCAAAACAATCTGCGTTAAAAAACTGCAAAAAAAAACATAATTAACGCCAAAAACTCGAAAACCCCATTTTTTTCACTTATGGGGATTTTTCGGGAAACTATAAAACAGACTTATGGGGTTGATATTCAAAAAGTAATATTTTATCCGCATTCTGTGACTTATTGTGAAGAGAATTGGTGGATTTTGAACTAGATTCACCTAATATTGAGAATTTTGAATAAAATTCACCTGAAAAAATGAACATTTCACACAATAGACTGCCATGCAACAATATTTTTGGGTGGAGTTCCGAAAAGCGCTTACCTCTGATTTCTATGAAACTCTATATACCGACGTATTTTGATGCGCTGATCACCTTGAAAAACCCATGTTATAGAAACAATGTAGGTCACACACCTTCCCCATTTCCCAAGTCCCGTGGTGGCGGGAAGGCACCCCTATGACTGGTTAT
>WSXT02126593.1:0-10811 GCA_011762715.2 Neuroterus valhalla
TGGAATATTTGTTTATACTCTCTCCCTTTTACGGGTTTGAGAGTCTTCACATGACACACCTCCTCTCCTTTACATAAACCTCTCCAGGGTTCGAGACCGGAATCGAATCCGTAACCAGACGAAGTGGGTCCAAAGCTGATGCCTTAGCCCCCACGACCAACTGACCACCCGGCTGGATAGTATTAAATCTTATTTTCCCAGTCATGATTGGGCTTCCACCATACTTCCACCCTTACACATCAAGTTGGGGATGATAAAGCAATTTGTAAAAGCGTTGGACAAGCAAGGAGATTGTTTAATTACATTTGTAGGAAATTTCCGTAGCTTAGTATGGAAAAGTTGGAAGGTGGAATATTTGGTGGTCCTCGAATAGGGTAATTAATGTAAGACACAGATTTTTTTAAAGTTATGACTGTTCCGGAAAGTAAAGCCTGGGAAAGTTTTGTGTTGGTATTCGAAAATTTCCTAGGTAACCATAAAGCACAAAATCATGAAGAAAGATTGATTTTCTCTGATTAGGCTAGGAGTCTCTATGCAGGCGGAGTTCCTCCACAATGCGGGATTTTGCATGTACAGTAGTTATGCCACTGAGTAAAGCTCAGATATAAATTATACATACGGTTCAGGTGCATCGTCAGTCGTGCTATCATCCTTCTTCTGTCCTTGCAAGTTCACCGTAATGTGCTTATAAGCATTGTGCGTCTCTTTCTTGAAAAGGTCTTCAGTCAACTTCTGGATATCATCATTGGATATGATAAACCCCAAGGGACTGGGATTATTTTGTCCTGGGTCTTGTGGCTTCGAACCTTGCGTTGAAGATCCTGAAGCATCAGCAGGAGCTGGACTTGGATTGCTGTTTGCAGCTGGAGCACTAGCACTAGCTGCTGGAGCCTGCGCTCCTGGTGCTGCGGCAAGAGGTGTAACAGGCTGAGGAGCATCCGGAGCTGGTGCTGGAGCTGCAGCAGGTGCAGCACCATCTGCAGCTGGCGCTGATCCGTTATTGTAATAATTATTGTATGTGATCTGGGTGTGCGTACTGGGCACAACTCCATTTGGGCTGACAACACCACCCCCTCCACCACCTCCACTTCCATGAGAGTTACCATAAATTCCACCCGGAAGAATCCTATTCACAGCAGCATTGACTCCGGCACTCACACCAGCAAAGACAAAAGCTTCCTTGGCAATTTGTCCAATGCCTGGTTTGTAGGGCTGGCCTGCAGCTTGAACTATAATGGGCTGTCCAACTGATGGGTTATATCCTCCGGATGAGCTGTATCCTCCATGAGGTGGCTGATATGGTTGATATGGTTGTTGATGTGGTTGATTGTAGGGACTTCCATGGGATTGAGGATAATGAGCCGCAGATTGTCCGTATCCTCCTGATTGTGGTGGATGGTATGCACCAGATGGGTTATATCCTCCTGATGCTGGAGGATGGTATGCACCAGAAGGGTTGTAACCTCCTGAATTTGGCGCATGGTATCCACCGGATGGGTTGTATCCTCCTGATGGATTGTATCCTCCAGATGGATTGTATCCTCCAGACGGATTATAGGGGTTAGAACCGTGTTGCTGACCATAGGGGTTTCCTAAAGGAGATCATGAATATTAAGAAGTTGTTGAAGACAGTTTACGAAGCAGTATTTTTTACTTGCGAAGAGAATTGAGTACCTGATTGTGTATGAGTTGCAGATGTCTTCGAAGCAGTGTGATCCACTGGAGCGGAAGGCTTATTATTGCTTGGAACGTTCCATCCTACAGCTCCTGGTTGTGATCCTATTTGCAGAAAGATATTTTTTGATTGGATTTGGAAACTATCAAAATTGTACAAGCGATTCAATCATTCCTGAATTATGATGATAACTAAATGGATGTGAGAGATATTGAAGCAGAGAAAAGTTAAGAGAGAGCATTTTAGTTTGAGTTTTTCCTTACCTCGATGGTTTTGGTTCTGAACAGAACTTCCACCTAATTTTGGAGGTAGGTCACTACCGGATCCAGTTAATTTTCCGGCCCAGTCTCTGTACTCTTGTCCTTTTTTAGCTTCACTTGCTTTAAAATCATAGGCGCTCTAGTAACTATTTTTAAGTGTTTCTATTGGTAATTTAAACTTGCATTGCGAGACCTGATGGCCGTCTAGCGAACTAACCAACATGGCTGCTGCTAGGCAGGGCGTAGCATTGTCTACAAGCGGGTTGCACTTGATTAAACGCGATACTAAATGATTATGTGACAGATTAATTAGTTAAAAGTAAATTAGAAGTTAGCAATGATAACATAATTGAAAAATGGAATTCACACGGGACCATAGAAAAGGAAACGATACTCGAAAATGCAGTGTGTACTGTGTTGTCAATTGTATCTCCAAAAAAAAATTAACATTAATTTGAGTTTACACAAAGTAACAAAATTTGGTAGCGGTACTGTTACAGTGAAAAATATTGTTGGAGAAAGTATTGTTGTTAATAAACGTTAAGAGTGGTTCAGAATAATATGCATGCTAAAGCCCTGCGGCAACCATGTTTTGTTTTGATACAGCAGCGTCTCTTTGCCCGCAGTGAACGTTTTCTTTGCCAATATCGATTCTGCATTCTCTTCAGAGTTTCAGAATCATTCTAAATTAAAAATATTGCTCAGGTCTCGGAACAAGGGTCAATAAAGCCGACTTTCAAAAATCATATTTAGGATTTAAATGATAAATTTAATATTCCTCAGGGCTCGGATTCTGCGACTTTTTGAACTTTCTGTGACTTTTGGAACAAAAATGCTACATATCGAATTTTCACGATTCTTCCAGAAGTTTGTTACTCAATACCTATTTTTAATGACATTTATACTTATAAAACTGGAATTAAAAAATATAAAAATATTGTTCCATTTCAATTGAAAACGTAAAAAATTGATTGGTTTCTAATTAAAATCTCGCAATGAAACATTTTGAAATTGATAACGTATGGAATTAACTAATCTCTGATTATGTGATTCATTTCAAATTCGATTATCAAAATGTGAACGGATGTTTCTGAGATACAAAATTGATTGAATGTATGAAATCCTCTTATTTGAAAATAATCAAAGTATCCAAGTTCAACTCACGCCACCATTGGCTTTCTGAAACTTTTTTTTAAAAGGCGCAACTCTTCCGATACTATTTTGAAAAAAATTCGCTAATTATCGAGGGATTCCAAAACATTTTCATCAGTTCCAAAGATTTGAAAATAGAAAGGAATCTGCAGAATTAAAAGTTATAAGCCATTTTGGAAGAATTTTGAAAAGATCTTAAAGATTTGAAGATGTTGAGTGTAATTTTATGAGATTTCCGAGGATTGCACAAGATTTAAGGGATTTCAAAACTTTCGAAGTATTTTAGTAATATAGGGTATTTTGAGAGATTCCAGAGATTTTTATGAGATTTAAAAGAATTTTTCAAGAACATTTAAAATTCCAAGAGATTTCGAAATATTCAAGTAATTTTGAATGATTTTTTTTAAATTTTCAAGAAGTTTTCAATGTTTTTAGAAAATTCCAAGAAATTTCAAGCAATTGCACAATTGAAGGTCCCTATAGAATAAGGGATCTCGCGCGTCGACTCAGCCAGCCTAGTAGGAAAGAGGCGATAACGCGTTGCTACGGCCAAGTTCATTGGACAAATTATAGTTCTTAGATTATTTGTCCGTTTGATTTACCTCCTCTCTTTCCTAGCAGGCTGGCCGGGTCTACACGCAAAACCTCTTATTCTAAAGAGGCCTTCGATTTTCGAGATATTCACGGGGTTTCAAACGGAATTGAAAGATTCAAAAACAAAAATGTATGAAATTGAATTCAAGACAACAAAAAATTCAAATTTCTGTATGACTTGCAAAATTTACATTCTAATACCAAATTTTTGGAAAATCGAATTCGGACAGCACACTCTTGATGAATGTCTCCAAAAGAATTGAAGAAAAATAATATTTAAAACAAAGGTAAAAGAAGAAAATTAATCAACAAATCCCCTTCCTTCTATATTTCCCTCGTCTTCTATTATTTGCATTACTCTTTTAAA
This sequence comes from Neuroterus valhalla, assembly GCA_011762715.2. Classification (NCBI taxonomy): domain Eukaryota; kingdom Metazoa; phylum Arthropoda; class Insecta; order Hymenoptera; family Cynipidae; genus Neuroterus; species Neuroterus valhalla. The sequence continues at coordinate 4,049 of WSXT02126593.1, forward strand.
TCACAATAAAGAATGACGAAAAACCAACCAATGAGCACTGAATCGCTTGTAATTTGAAAAAAGTTATTTCCTTGTATTGGAAGAAAATGAATAAATAAAAGAAGGAGAGGGATTTTGAGGTTGCTTAATTCTTTTTTACTTTTTAAATTCATTTTTCTTGTATATAAATGGAGCATTTAAGATTGTTTGGTTGAAATTTGATCGCTAGATTCTTGAATTTTTTTCAATCTCCAATACTTTTGTAGTTAGATTCCATAAAATAATGAACAATTTTTACTTGTGTGGAGAGATTAGGATTCTCAGAAAGTTCCCAGGGCTTCCAGAGGACTTCAAAAGAATCCAAAGGTTCTTAAAGCTCTTAGGAGTATCTTAAAATGTTTTAAGGAATTCCATGAAGTGTAAAATATTTGAAGGTATTTTAAGGAGCCAAACTCAAGAAATCAAAAACTTTCCATGGGATTTCAAAGTATTTGTGAGAGTTCTTGGTATCTCAAAAATTTCCTAGGAATTCAATTGATTGGGAAATTTGATTGCGTTTTGAAAAGGTATCCATCAGAATATAAATAGATTGACAAGTTGGCCTTAAATATTATAAAGATATCAATAGATAGATTCACGGGAGATTCATAATATTGTGGACTGAATAACACATTTCAAAAATAGTTAACTCTTCGATTTATCATTTTATGAAATGATTGATTTTGATTCGATTGATTAACTTTATGCGAATAATGCAACTTTTTTAAAGCCGATCCGAGCCCAGAAAGGAATGGCAGTTCAGGGATTTAAAGTTATTCTGAGCCAGGGTCTTTTATTTATTAATCTGATAATAATTGAAATTTGACCAAAAATCCCGGAGAATGATCAAGATATTATTCAATTGATTCTCACTTGACTCTGGTCGAAAAGCAATTTCTGATGTAAATAATTCATCATTGTTAAGTTACAGGACCACAAACAAGGATCAGGTTCTAGTTTGGAAGATCACTCTATTAGTTTGTTACGCAATGAGACCAACGATATGTACAACCCTGTCATTGTGAAAAGAACGCTGATCCATATCAAATGAAATTTCTTATAAAGCTCTTCTTTCAAACACCTGTGAATCTAAAAAGCTGACAAGCTTACAAGGGGACCTTTAGGTCACCTAATTTCTGTTTTGGTCGATACTCTTCTCAGTGATAGACACCTTGTAGAGGTTCTCTAAGAAAAATCTGGAAGGCGCAATTTTGAACCATTTTCAAGAAAAATGCACTTGAAAAGTTGCGAGCGGATAGTCGTTGAGCTAGCGTAGATGTATTTGCAAGCACCTGGTAGCTCACCTGGTAAAGCGTTTGGCTGATAGTCGCAAAGGTTTCACGCTCGATCCTCGCTACCTGCACTTTTTTTTGAATACTAAACTATTCATTTATTCATTTCTTAATAATTTTCAATAAAATTTTAATCTTTAATGATTGTTTGATCATTTTTTTAATGAAAACTATGTTTTAACTCTTTATTATCTCTCGTTTGGAAAGTTGTATATATTCTGTTAAATTATTAATTATTTAATTATTTGTAGTATTTATATTTTTAATGAAATTAGGAAATAAGTAGTTCAAACAAAAATTGCACGAAATAAAAATGTTTTATACAAAATACCAAAAATAAAACACAGGAATAATAGTCAACTATCCTTTAAACATTTATTAATTCACATTACCATCTATTCTGAATAATTATTATACATAGGTATCATCAAGATTACGTAGTATCGCCTTGCTTCTACGACGAGTATCACTCGAGTTCGTGCGATACTACGTAATCTTGATGACACATATGTTTAATAATTCTTCAGAATAGATGTTAATGTAATTTAATAAATGTTTAAAAGATAATTGACTATTATCCTGTGTCTTATTTTTGGTATTTTGTATAAAACATTCTGATTGCATGCAATTTTCGTTTGAGACACTTATTTCCTAATTGAAATTGGAAATATAAGTACTACAAATAAATAAATAATTAATAATTTAAGAGAAAATACACAACTTTCGAAATGAAAGATAATAATGAGTTAAAACAGAGTTTTCATTAAACAAAATTATTAAACAATCATTAAAAATTATAATTTTATTTAGAATTATTCGGAAATAAATAAATAAACAGTTTAGCATGCAAAAAAAAAGTGCAGGCAGCGAGAATCGAGCATGCAGCCTTGCGATTATCAGCCAAACGCTTCGCCAGGTGAGCTACCAGGTGCTTGCAAATACATTTACGCCAGCTCAACGATCATCCGCTCGCAATTCTTCAAATGCATTTTTCATAAAGAAAGGAAGGAAGGAAGAAGTAAATAAAAAAAGAAAGAAAGGAAGAAATAAACTTTCAGGACTCAGATTAGATTTTGTTCATGATTGTGATTTCCTAATTTATTATCTCATTTATTGGTGATTATTACCTCCTTGGTGAGTCGGCGGTGGTCGGGTTTGGGAGATTTGAGGCCTGGAAGTTGTTCTGGATTTGAATCCCCATCCACTGCCGCTTCCGGTTCCTCTGCGACTTCCACCCCCACTTCGCTTTGCTTCTGTTCCTGTAATTTGAAAATGGTTGGATTTAATATTCAAAGTTTAAGAATACATAAGTTTACATTGAAATAATAATATATAATTCATAATATATGCAATTCTTTGTAATTAATCCAATTTCTAATAATAATCTTGATATGCTCGCAGTTTTCTGTAAGCATTATGGAGTTGGTTCGCAGAGATTCTTTCGTTCCTTTTCTCCATTAAAAAAAAGTTTTTTTTAATGGTTTGTTTCAATTCTTGAAAATTAGGAAACACTGTTTTAAAACTATTTAACCCCTTGATGAAATTGAAGCTATATGAAGATTTAATAATCATGTGAAAATGTTTTGAAATTTAATTATTTCAAAATTAAAGTTTCAACTTAAACTATTCTGCATTCAAAGTTCTCAGAATGATATAAAAATTATATAATTTGTAAGTTTATGTTTTCTCAAATAGAATAATTACTAAATAGAAACTTTAAAAATTTGTCGTCAGATTGAAAATCTGAATTTGAATTTGATTTGAATTTCTATAACTTGGAATTGAAAAGCTTCTGAATCAAACAATTTGTGCAGCTGATAAATTTGCCATTTTCAGGGTTGAATGGTTTCCGGTCAAATACTCCATAATTTCAAGCAACAATTACTTTCAGATGAATAGTTTTTAAACAAGAGGATTTTTAATTGAATGAGTTATAAACGAAGAAGTGGAAAAATAATGATTTTGAAGTGTATCTCTGGTTTTGTAATTGGAGTTGGACATCTTTAAAGGGAGCATAGTTTCGAAGTGATAAGAATCAAAATTATATCATTTTTTATTCAAAGCGTTCAAAATCAAATCCTTTTAGATCACATTTCTAGAAATAAGACTTTTGAGTATGAACTAGCTTCCAATCATTCTGAATTGATGAAGTGTTCCGAAAGGAACAATTTCTAATAATTTCTAAAAAAATCTAATAATTTCTCAAAATTTCAGATCAAACATGTAATCATGAAGTTGTTAATAATTTTAAATTAAGAACTTTCAATATTCAATAATGTCAGATTAAGATGAAAAAAAGGAATGAGGGTTCCGAATTAGAAGAATTTGATAAGAATAATTCTCGAGTGAAGATCGTTCACAATTTAATAGTTCCAATTCAAAGCTTGAAACAGGAAAATTTCATATTGGAAGTAATTGAAATTTCTTCATTTTTTGGTAAGCATTCAAACTCTTCAAATTTGGAATTGAATGAAATTGAACTAAACAATTTCAAAATTGAATATTTCCATATTGACTTTAGAATTATAAAACATTGAATTATTCCAAATTTGAGAATTGTATATTTTATTTCTTTCAATGAATGCTTAGGAATCAAAAGCTAAATTGATTTTATCAAATAAAATTTAAAAACTAATTGTGAATAGAAATCATGTTCAATGGATAATATATTACATTTTCCTGAATTTTTTTCAAGTCTTCGAAATTGTAGAACGAAATGAACTTATTAATTGGAAACCAACATTTGACGATTTGCTTAAATTCTCTAATTCTCTTGTTCAGTTGATCAAACCTACATATTTTTATGACTAAAAATAATTGGAATAAAAAAAAGCTCTTGACTTTTTCGACTCGAATTAATAATTAAATTGTTAACATATTACATTATTTATTGCATTGTAATAATAATTTTTAAAATTACAGTTACGATTGGTTTATTTTAAGCATGAGTCAAGTCCTTAAGCTCTTTAGTTTTTCATAGAAAAAAGAATGATTTTGAATATTATGTAAGTTACATGATTTCTATAGTTTTGGTTGAAAATAATTATATTTTATAGTTGAAGAAATAATTAAACCATCGCGTATTATATTGCTAGTTAACAGAAATAATCTGCTTACTTTGTCCACATTAAAACAATGTGAACTTGTTAACCTCGCATGGAGATGTGTTATCATTAATTTACAAATTATTCATTTTTAATGACAATGAATTAGGATCCTTATTTTGAAAAAACTTAGATTTCAATCGAAGTTTGAAATCGTTTATTTTTTAGAGCTTCAAACTTTCAATTTCAATCCTCTCATTCCTTAATTTCAAACGGTGAGAATGACAGTTCGATAATTCTGAACCGAAATAACAATTCCTAAATGCAATTGTAAAATAGTTTTAAAAACTTCAACCATCAACACTACAATTTCTTGAAAATTATTCATTTAAGGTGACAATGCATCATTTTGCTTGAAAATTCGTGTTTTCGTTGGAAACTCAATCTTCTTGATTGAATTAGACTGTTTTTTTATTCATTATAACAATATTGTTCGGTTGAAATTCAAATATCGACTATTACATGTTTCGTTGAGAATTTAACTATTTCGTTAATTATGTTGATTCAACTGTTTTTGTAATAAATTCGTCTTTTTGGTAGAAGATTAATCAGCTTGGTTAGAAATTCAATTACTGTTCTCAAAAGTTCATCTAGTTTGTTGAAAGTTTATTTATTTTGTTGAAATACAACTTATTTGTTTTGGTTATCTTTTTTTTATCAAAAATGTAACTGTTTTGTTGGAAATTCGTCTGTTAAAACTAAAAATTCAACTTTTTGGTTTAAAAATGAAACTTTCGCCTAAGAAATTCATCTTCCGGAATTTGGAATTGGATCTTTAAAGAGAACCAAGAATTCTTGGTTGAGAATAAACTTTTCTGTTGAAAGTTAAGATTCTTGGTTATACAATTTAACTGTTTTGGAACTCTTAGGCTTAGAAATTGAATTATCGGGATAGAACTTCAATCAATTTCGTTAAAATTATTTCAATTAAACATTTTTCGGATTAAAAACCGTTTGTTTTTTAACACAAGAAACTGAACGCACGCAAAGCGCGGGATCGATGATGCTACTTGAGAATAGAGTAATAAGGATTAAAAATGAAGAATTAAGATTTGAGTTACGTAGGCTAAGACTTGTTTTTTTGACCTCTATTTTATATAGACTAACACATATACCTTAAATTTAGATTGTACTAGTTGTGAGCAAGTGAATAATACGAGTTATTGTGTTCCCGTTGGCACGGAAGTACGATATGGAACAGTAATTTCAATTTGTCGAACGATCGTGTCAGTCATAGCACCTATTACGAATAGGTTCTATAAAGCACGTAAGTTGCATCGCAATGCACTTATTTTACCACCCAAGATCATACACTTACAATTTATTTTATTCAAAGGTCATGATCCTCATCTCTAGATTAAATAATCAGTTCTAATCCAGAGGTCACGAATGTCAATCTCTATTTATTTTCGAACTAATTTAATCTCTGTGACTGACATCATACTTTTAGAAATGTCATTCATCCAATTTTATGTTATAGTTAAAAAAAATAAGAATAAATATAACATCTGATGATGAAATTGTAATAAAAATTTGAAATAATCCAATTACGCAAGATTGACAACTGAGCTCCTGTATGCAATAACCCGCGGAGCGCTCGAAAGCGCGTAAAAGTATTGTCGGCGCTGTGACGTTACGAGTCAAAATCAAAAGTCCGGATTAGGAAAAATGCTGCTCGATAGCTTTTGAGGAATCAATGCATGTGCCCGTTCAAACTTTTTTTGTAAACATTAGAGTTTCCGTTAAAAAAATAAAAACTGATGATTTTTTAATCGAAAAATCCATGTTTTTCAAAACTTACATTTCCGCTGAACATTCATTTTCCAACGTATTAAGATTTTTTTTACTTTTGTTCAACAAGATCTAGCGTTGAATGCAGTATCAAAAAATTTATCAAAAGGTAATATTAATTGAATGTTTTTTTAATCCGAATGAAAAACCATGCTTTCGACGTTCGCGTTAAAAATGTATCGAGGGAATTTTCATTTTCAATGGGGTATTCACGCTTGTCATAATCTTAAGTGTACTGTTGAACTTTTTGGAAAGTTTAAGTTCCCTTGAAAAAAAGCCTTCATATAAAAACCCAACGGGTTGAACACAAACGCGCAACGCGATGTGATTGAATTTTGCGCGGGCGAGCTCTGCAGGGTGTCGCACTAGCAAAAGTATTCAACCTTTTTGGAAAATAAAAACCTAATCAGGAAATTACAAGTTACCAAAATTTTAAGTTGATAAATATAATATCAATTCGATGTGACTCTTAATACTTGCAAAAGTTTTGATGCAAGAATATTGTTTACCAAAAATAAAATAACCAAAATCGTATCAATTATCAGCGATCAGTGGCGA
>WSXT02126604.1:0-24940 GCA_011762715.2 Neuroterus valhalla
GACAGGACTCGCTACTCTCCAGAGAGCTCAAGGAGCTTTCCGGAGAGGTCAGAGAGCTGTCTACTGCGAATTTCACTTTCGGGAGAGGAACTAGTGCTCTCTGGAGAGTAACCAGTCCTTTTTTTTTTCTGAGTGTAGACTGAAAAACATTTAACATTTTTCTCCGAAAGTCAGTAGTTTATTTCCCGACGTTTCGGAAGTCAACCTTTGTATGCAGGATGCAAAATATGAATTGAGAGTTCAGTCAAGTCTGAGTAAACAAAGAAACGATATTCTAGGTTTCTACTGTATAGTTTTTTTGTTCTACCTGAAAATCAAAAAGAACTATAGGCGTTCCCAGATATGCGTGTGCCCAGGAAGAGCGAGTTCGAAAACCCTGTATTCCGTGTTCAGGGATTCGTATACATAAGCTTTCGAAATCTATGTATTTGCAAGGCTACGTTTTTAGCCTTAGGCAAAACTTTACTTATTTTGTAAGTTCTATATTCCAAGCAAACAAAGTTCTCTATTTAGCTTTATTTTTTGTTTCTTTCATCATTTATGCTTATAGTTCATTTATAATAATGCTCATAATAAATTCTGCTGCAAACTCCTGCTTCGAGAATTTTAGAAAAAACTTTTGTATTTTTTCTGACAACATTGTTAGCTAAATTGAGAATGTGAGTAAAGTTAGAATGAAAGAGTGTGTGAATAATCTTTTCTGATTTCAAAGCAAATACTTTCAAGGAAAATTATTCAGCTACAGGAAAGGTGGCCTTTATTTGAATGTTTTGCAAAACTGTTCTCTTATCATACAAAATAGTGAAAAATGTTACAAAAAAGTCTTTTCTTAATAGAAATCCCCGTGTTTCACGCTTCGTATTCTTATTAATAAAAGCCTAAAATGCATGTATACATTTTCACTGCACAATGATTAGTTTTCTAGGATTTAATTAGTGAACGTTCCATTTGTTTGAATTCATGTAACCAGCTCTAAGCCGCTGTAAGCCAACGGCCATGCCATGCTTGAAAAACCAGTTCCCGTCCGATCACTGAAGTTAAGTAGCGTTAAGCGCGGTTAGTACTTAGATGGGTAACCGTTCGGAAATCCCGCGGGCTGTTGGAAAGTTGGCGGAAGACTGGTGTCCTCCCATGTATCCAACTTAACCAACTACAACTCTTTACGAGTTACGCTTACCCGACGAGGTATTATGGCTCGACGGTACAAAAAAAAGGAGCGGTCGCGGGACATGAAGTGTAGACATGAACTTTCATACGATTTATGATCAGAATTATTCATTATGAGTGCCTTTACTCGCGCGCAACGTGTAAGTCCATGTAATACACACACGCGGAGCGTCGAGTGTCGCCGTGTCCCAAGCAAGAGTGCACAGAAGGGGAAATGGTCCTCCTGCGCGCTCCACACTGAGCCGTTCATCTGCTCTGATGCGTGTACGACTGAATGCCTATTTTGAGCAGCAAGACGGCGCTTGTCTTGTCTGAATGCGCGCCAAACTCTTCCGGCGGATAATCCGCCGAGCTCTCGGGCCGTTTTCAAACCGTCGTCTCCCTCAGAGTCCGGGCGAGGGCTCGGGTTCGGCGGATTATCGGCCGATAACTTGAGCGGGTGAACGAACGATTGACTTGCTGCGCCACACGCCGATAAAAACGGGCATTCAGGCGTCCACGCATCAGAGCAGACGACCGTCTCAGTGCGGAGCGCGTAGACGCCCCATTTCCCTTTCCGTGTGAGGTAGTGTGCTCAGATCGGGAACTGAAGCCAATGACTAGCAACAGCGCAATGTGTGTGAGCAACACAGCTCGACGCATGCACAGAGTCTACTGCACATATACTACACCGGTCTCCAGAACGGCAGGGAGGAGAAAGAGAGGGAGAGATGACTGCGTTGGTGCCATGCTATAGACATATTGTGTCACATTTTGTGTCACGTTTTTCGTGACGGGGTGTTCCCGTTTCCCCCAGTTAGGTCGCTTCGCTCAGAGTATATGTACACCCTCCCAAAAAAACGAAGCTTAAGAAAAAAAGACTTTCTTCACTTTTAAGCAACCTCCTATGTACAAATCACTATGCCTAAACTGTTATACAAGATTATTGCTGATTCCAAAAAGATCGCTTCTGTCCATTATTTGTTCAAAACCTTCTATACACTATTTTTCTCAATCTTCTCCATCAGACATTATTTGTAAATGGTTTCTGGCATTTGTTTTCGAGCCTTTTTATTAAATTTGGAACTTATTCACGAAACGGTATAACTGCAAAGTGAGATAAACAAAACTTCTGGGGGTGTTGTCATTGTGGAACATAAGCTTTGAGCAGTTGCAAAGTATACCTGTAAGAATTATGGTAATTTCTATGGGCGTTTTCGAAAATTCGTGTGCATATCAAGAGCGAGGTCCAACACTTTGTATCTAATGCCTGGGGATCCGAATACAAATGATTCCAAAATCTGTTAAGTTGCCGAGTAAACAGTTGATTCATTTAAAGATGTTTTACCTATGTCGAAACTGACACTATTCCTTGAACTCTATATTCAGAGTTCCAACGTCCTGAATTCAGATACCTAATATATATTTCCGATTAATTATGCATATGCTCTATTGATTGAAATGTTTATAATAAATTCTGTTGCTAACCCCTGCTTGGAAGGTTCTGTCGCAACCTTTCGTTTTTTTTCAACAATGTTTGTAAGAAGATTGGAAAATTGAATAAAGCAAAACTGATAAAGTCTGTAAATAATTATATTCTATCCTAATTTTTGAGTAAACATTGGAAAATACTGTGTCATGTTCGCGGTGACATGGCCTTTATTTGCGAGTTTTGCAATACGGTTCTCTCATTATCTGAAAATCGTGGATTATGTAACAAAGCTGGTTTCTTCAAATCATTGTTATCATATGTAATCTTCGCATTTATGATTTTCTGCGTATTCTAGACATTCATTCAATCAATCAGGGTTCAAAAATAGAAAACATTTGGATAGTAGTATTTTCAGCTCTTAAGCATATATCTTCAAAGTGTGTATGCAATCCTTCTATTTTATCACAGTTAAACTTTATTTCAGGCAACATCTAGTAATATCTAACATTATTAATGATTACAAACACATTCTTTTATCTCTTAGTATATTATTTCCATACCCTTTAGACTAACCCTAAATTGAGGAAATATTTTTGATGAGGATTGTTAATTTTTGTTGTCACTGCAATTCTCAATGTAAAAAATGAGAAAGTCTTTAGCAATCGCTCATGTAAAAATCTGGGAAGGTGATTTATTTGGTAAACAGGACAGCGATTGTGTCGTATTTAGAAATTTTTTTATATAATTAGAAGATCATACTGTAAAATTCGTAAATAGATGACGTCTCGCTACCCCCACTAACATAAAGTATTAACAAGTCATTGCCACAACCTGGAAATTAGACTTATTCATACACTGAATCTATTTCAACCTATCCTACTTGTATTCTACGAAATTTTATAATGATTCCACGAAAACACTGCAAAATAGAAATTTTGATCTGATTGGAATAAGTTTAATTTTAAGCACTATTTGAAAGTCTATGTTTGGAGATTTTAACATTTCCAAATCAGTTTGTAGCCACAAATCCCTAAAACAAAACGATTCCTTATAATTTCGCGGATAGATGAATCATTTCAAAGAGTATCAAGAACTATCAGAGTATATTCAAAAAAAAATTTTTTATTGATCTGTTTCAAAAGATAAAAAATGGGAAAACTTGGAAATAGATGTTTCTAAATCGACTATGATTCGAAGTTTTCCTCATCACGAGTATCACCACGCCGAAAAACTCCGAAGAAAAATACAATATGATCTCAAGAAATACATTTTTATTGGTTGAACTATTAATCTTTAAATATCACCAAAGGGTGTTGTTGACTTTCTTTCTATTTTGACGTTCATTCATTGCATTATTTTCCTTTTTTTTTCTCTTTTAGAATTTATATTATGTTCTCCGCCATAATTGGAGGTTTTTTTCATGTCTGAAATTATTTCCTTCAAAATTAACTTGTTGCTTTGATTCTTGCACGCTATGTTAAAAAAATTTATATTTTTGTCAAAAGCTCTAAGTTCTCCTAATACAAGAATGGAATTTTTCAAGTTGTATTTATCATTTAGTAGAGTAATCCCTTTATATCGATAGGTAGCACAATTGGATATGTAGTTCAGAAATCAAGTTAATAGGAATTCTAATGACAAAAATGTTTACTGAAGTTTCGTTGAAACGTATCAATAGCTTGAGGATGTACACCAGTTACAATCAATCTCGAAATTCGATAATCTTTATTATGATTTATAAAATTGACCGAAATATATCTATTATAAATGCTGCGTATTCATAGTGAGGCTTTTAAATGTGCTTCAGAAAAAAAATTCAAGTTGAAATTGTTCATTTTTCAGGAGGCATTTAGAGTTTTAGTTTTTGCTTTCTCGTTAGAGAAAAGTTTTAATTCTTATCCAGTCCTAATGGTCAAAGCCTCATTTAATTCTTTTGAGGATTCTCTACAATTCTATTTGGGTAGATTGCATTGGTAAGATTTATTTGGGGATCATAATTATTGTAATTGTTATAAACATTTGGATTAAATGAGAATTGTAACTTTTCCCCAACGATATAGCAAAATTTAAGATTGTGAATAACTTCTGATAAAGAAACAATTTCAACCTGAATTATTTTTTTCTGAAGCACACTCATGAATTTCCTTCAGAATACGTAGGAATCATTGATAGATACATTTCGATCAATTACATAAATCATCATAAAGATGATCGAATTTTGAGATTGACTGTAACAAGAGTACATACTTAAGTTTGTGGATATGTTTTGAGCTGATAAGTCTTTTGAGCTGGTGGATAAACTTTTATTTATGTGGATAAAGAAAGATCACCCGCTAAGAAAACCAGCTTTTTATTGTATTGAAGCTGCGTAAAAAAGTCATATCAAACAATGGAGAGAATCCTTGTATCAATTTAGAGATATTTCTAGTGTCAATAAGACCTCTAAATTTTATCCAAACATTCGAAATAGGCTAATAACACACATACACACATTGCCCATGAAAATGTATTCAAACACTGTCAACCAAGAATTGCACGTCATTCTGAATTTTTGGTTGATTAGATACTTGGAAAATGGAATGATTTTGGAATGATGGAATGATTACATATTCTTGAGCAAGAAATAACATCCTTTTTTCGCGAGATAGAGCTGCATAAGATGCTGTTTCAACTTTCTCATATGAACTGTTAGAAGATCCTTTAATCTGCCCGGTGATGAAATTTATTCTCTGGCGAGAAAAATTGGACTTACCTTTATGTTATGGTAAAAACGTGGAAACTGATTTGGTTTGGAAGAATCATGGACCATTAAGCAAACTTGAAAAGCTGCATTTTTATCTCTTACCTTGAATCCGTCATCTCATACTTTGCAGGAAAATTTTCCGAGAGAGGAAAACTACAATATTTTTTTAAAATTTTGAGTATTATTTCTGTATGCAACCAAACACAAAGAATTTGCGACTGACATATACAAATAGAAATTTATGCAAATATGTTATAACATAAAATTATAGTATCTTGGGAATATCCTCATGAAACATACAAAATTAGGAGAATAAAAGTATATCGTTTGTATATTCTAGTCATGCACTGTATATCTCAAGGGGCATTAAAATTTCTGTCCTACAGGATATTCTCTGCAATATTCCTACAATTTTCAGCCTTTTGAAGGTTCCAAAGTACACTGAATCATCGAGGTTTCACTTCATGTGCCTGCATTTGCTGATCTATATCATCATCATTATTATGAGATGTTTGGCCTTCATGTATTTCAAGCATATCTATGGCACGCCTGTTTGTGTCTGATTCGGGATCATGTTGCAAAGCTGCCACATAGACCTCGGAGCCTCCTGGCATTTCAACATAAACATGGTTCACCGCTGGAAGAGTAGTTTCGAAAAACATTCGTGGCTGCCCGTCAGGAACATAGTTTTCGAATGGTCCAGCTTTATAATGTTGTTTTACGACTCTATCTCCAAAACGAATTTCAGCCTAAAATGGGCCTCTAGTTCCATTAGGAATAGATTCTCTATACCTCGGGTGTTCAGTTGAACGCCCAAGAATTATACCAAACAGACTCATGTGAGCACGTCCATTATTGTATGTTTCAGTGTGGATAAAAGCGTTGTATGGAGTATGGTCTCCGCTCTATCTTCCCTTCAAAAGTGGCCTTATCCGCCATTTCAACAAATATGGTGAATGCGTTCAGTATCAGGAATCCATCTGCACCTAAATTTTTGATCAACAGATTTACGTTTATGAAATTTTTGTACAACAGTATGATTTTGCTGACCTAACTGATATCAACAAGGTAGCTCGAAGAAAAGCTTTTTTGGAGATCAAATACGCTTCCCATTTTTCTCAATATGTAAGTAAAATAATAAATTTTGACCTGCAGCAGAACTCAATCAGATATTTTCATTGCTGCCCAAAAATGCCTGGTCCTTAATTTGGCCTGACGATTAGGTTAAGAATGAAAATGAGTAAAAATGCTATCCTTATCTTCCATCGCTTTTTTTTCGTAGCAATGGAAAAACTGATCAATTTTTTCTATAGACCCTAATGGATGTCCTGAATAATAGTCCTAATTATATTACAGAAACTTGTTGCTTTAAATAAATAATTTTGTATCTTTCCTGCAGTTTACAACCTAAGAAATTCAAAAATAATTGTTATAATATAGTATATATCATTGAACATTTCCATGAATTCATGAAGGAGAAATTGAAGGGGTATTTAGCTTCTTATTTACCTCTTTCGAATTGAAAATGATCTAACCCTTATGTGCAAACTAGCTATTAATTGTAAGAATGAGAAATGTACAATATTCGAAGATTAATTTGAAACAGCGGAATTCAGATTTGAGGTTTTCGAAAGAAAAAATGTATCCCGGTTACTTTAGAAACGAACATTTCAAACTGAAAGCTTCTGAGAAGGAAATTTTAGAGTATAAGTCCTACTTTGAATGAGAACAAATCCAACGACTGTCAGTAGAAAATTTCCAGTAACAATTTTCATTTTGACGGAACAGACACAATAATACAGAAACTTGAACTGTTTTTTTAAAATAGGTGTGAGCAGTTACTCGAGGACCTTCTACGACATCGAACAAATCACAGCGTCTTATTCATCCTTCTCAGATAAGAATAGTGGGACGTTGAGGATTAGGCTCCGCCATTGTGTAAATTTGCAGTTATATCGAGGGGCTTTTCACTCTCGAGTTCAACTTATTTTATAGTCATAACGATATAGTAAGAACAGCGCCAAATAAGCATGCATAAGAGGCAATAAGAACGAGAATCTGGGCGGCGTTCGAATCTTGTGTGACTCATCAGAGTGTTGATTTAAGCGGACCTAACAAACTTTAACAATTTTAAACACAAATATCATTTGAAATCCTTTACTAGCCTAAATGTTATTCGAGGATGAATAGCCCCTTGACTTATATTCTGCTGTATTATCAGAATTGCCAAAAGGGTCATATGCATAATTAAAAACCTTAGATAAAATTATACTATTTTATCTGCGCCATTCTCAGATTTCCATCGTTCTTGGTTCTGGTATATATTATCATTGTAATAATCATTTATGCATTTGATTTATTACTGATAATACACTGCAAACTCAATCTTATCCCCGTTTCGGGCTTTCGTATCGACAACCTTGGAACGAAATCGAGTAAGCTGAAACGTAAACAGTCAGGGCCGAATACACGCGAATGACTGACGCCAACTGAAGCGCAGTTGCGAAAATCTATGCTAGGGTACTACTGCCCACTTCCAATGCACGGCACTGACGGAGAATTGAGCGAGGAGAGTGCCCCTCTCCAAACCCCCCGCATCGTCTCGCCCATGAGCGCATTTCGAGGAAGGTGCGAGTTCGGGTGGAATGAGATTGAGGTAGTAGCGTCCATATATGTCGACGTAAATATGCTATTCCCATGTAAAATATTTGAGATTTGTTTATCGTTCAAATGTAATAAAGTGATGTTAATAAATACAGTGAGAAAAAACAATGTTCACCAACAATGTTTATTTATCATACTCATTTTTTTATCCGAAAAAATAGATGTTTGTAAATTTACTAATACTTATAATAATTATAAATGATTATCTTTCAATATTCAATAATTGCAGATTAAAATTTCATGAAAATTTAAAAACGTTCAAGATTGTATAACCTCATGCAAGGGAAGAGTGAAAATTTGAAATGTGCTTTGAATCAGAAATTACATAATTTAATTTCCTATCATTTTGAAATTATACTCTCTTCAAAAATGTTCAATTTTGAAATCAGAGATTGATATACTCGAAATCATTCATTTATTAACTCTTTCGTTTAGAACATATTCAATGTAAAACACTCCCAAATTTAAATTGAACAAGTGAAAAAAATTGTAGTGTAGAATTTTCGAATACTTAACCTGAAACTATTCAATTCGAAACATTGCAAAATCATAAGCATAGTGTTATTGTTTTATGCAAAAAGCAAACTTTAGATTGGTAGGAGATATTTGATGGTTACATTTTACAAGAAAAGCGTAAAATCCATTTTCCCTGAAAGCAAAGTAACGAGAATTTTCACGTCTGTTGTGATTTTAAAGTGTACAAATAATTTTCAAATATTTGAGTAAAACTGCCACAGTAATCACTGGTATTTTTATGTCCACTGATTAATGTCGTAATTTTCAACCAATTTTTCTTACAGTGCAGTTGATCTTTTCCAAGTGTCAGCTCGATTTGGATAAAATGTAACGAATGAATATGCTCGAAAGCGAGGTTATGTTTACTCAATTTTTCCTCTTTACAGCAGCCATCTATTTCTTTCTTTGCAATATTCTCTGATATGCTTTAGGAAAGTTGTAAATGTATAATTTTCCATTCTAGCATAATTCTTACAATTCACAATACAACATGGATAATTCCACTGTAACAAACTGCCTGCCTACGAAAATGCATAAGAGATGAACACGCCCGCTGTTCTCGTTACTCGCCACTTCGCGCGCAGACATCGTTCCTCCCATGGACGGCTCACAGCGAATAGAGAGCGCGAAATGATTCAAAATAACGCTCGGTGGTGATAGCACGCCGAGCCTGTGACACGGGGCATGCGACCTAGTCAGAGTTATGCTCGATCGTGATTGGGGCGCCGGGCGTACGGGTTGGAACGCGCGAACCAATCCAAATGCCGTAAGCTGCTTCATCCAAAAATCGAAATATTAAAGTTTGAAAGCTTCATTTATCTTCTAAAAACCAAGCCTGTCATTAGTATTGAAAGGAAAACAAGGAAAGTTTCTCCTAAGATACAAATAAGTGATCAATTCATGAGCATCTTACAGAGAATCCTCGAATATAACAAAGAAACTAGGAAGACAGACTGGCGTGAGAAAATTACATGAATGCCCATCAATAGTTGGACTGGTGAAGCCAAGGCTCATCGAGGTGAGAGTTGAGAATTTAGATTTGCGGAACCTGTACTTGCCAAAATGACAAGAATTAGTTATTAAAATTCAGAATTCTCAGCTCTTCCTTTTTCATACATTAAGGATGTATATCATCTTCTTGTGTCAAACTTGTATGGGAAAATGAAAGATATAACGTGGATAAAAGATGCTAGACTACTACTTTGAAGTTGAGACTAGACAGGTGGTTCGTTGGTACTTAACTAAAGAACCTAAGTGCATTTTAAGAGGAAGTGAAGTATGCGGGTGCGAGACAATCGCGAGTCTTTAAACGGTCGGGGTATAACATTACGTGAAATCCAGAACAAAAGAACTCGAAAAAGAAGAAAGAAAACGGCTTCTAGGAAAAGAGGCATTACCCTTGCTCAGGAATCTTATTTCAAATCACGATCTTCCATTATCTTTATTATACTACAGCTCATTTGCCATTCATTTTAAGCGAATAGTAATTTTCCTTTCCTCAATTTCACGTGGTTCAACTTTCTTGTAATTAAACTTTAAATTAGGAATGGCACCAACTAGATAATCGCTGGTGTGAAACACTCATAAAAAGACGAAAGTGGTAAACTGGAAAATTGAGCGCTTTTTTCGAATCACATTGATTTGCACAGTATGATCAAAGTGTCCACTGAACGGGAAACCGGTAATTAGTCTAGAATTTTCATGAAAACCGCAAATATTGTAGAATTTTTTGTCTTTTGCAATGAATATTTTTTTCGGTTATATTGCTTCTACTTGTGGAATTGATTACTAATAATTGGCATGACAAAGTACTAATTTGGAGGTACTGTAATACTATTTCGTATCTCGTTTTCAGATAGAAAATCCATCTTTCTCGATAAAAAAATTCAGCTTTTGGTAAAAAAATATTTCCATTTAGTTGCAAATTTATCGCTTAGGGATAAGAGATAAATATTTCAATTTAGGAGTGTTCTATTATATTTTTGGATCATAATTGATCTCTTTTGATTGGGAATTCTACTTATTAATGGAGAAATGTATTTTTTCTGGTACTATCTTTAGGAAAATTTAGTACTCAATTTTCTTAATAATTTTCAAGCCCATAATACGAGAAAATAATGGGTTTGTTTTAAAAAAAATATAATTCTTGAAGAAAAATGTTATAGTTGATAATTCAATCAATAATTTTTAATCTACAACCGAAATAGTATGATTATAATTGAATTTTAATGAAATCAATCAAATCATAAATACTAAAATTACGGCTTCGTTCGATTACAAAGATTCTAGTTACTGTATTTTTCATTTTTCTCTCTGCAAGTAATTCATCCGAAAAATGAACAAAACTTCTGGAATACCGAATTCAAAGTGCAATTTGTTATATTCGAGTATTATCATTTTTGAAAAAAAATTTACAACCGATTTCGGCAAAATAAAATGAAATTACACTTATACCGATTTTTGAATGTTCAAAATTAAAGTTATTTAATCACCCACATGTTTTGGCATGATTTTTCACCAAGACATAAATATATCACTGGTTTATAAGTAAAAAACTGAAACAACTGATCGGAATACATAGTGAAAATCCCACCGATTCGAATTCAGAGAGAATTGCACAAATTTTTCTCAAAATACAATTCGAAATTCTCGAAAGTAGTCATAGGAAACTTAAAAGTTCATATTATTTGTTGGGTACTCAATTATTTTGTTTTAAAAAAACAACAGATTTAATGAAAAGTTATATTTTGGTTGAATCAAACTGTTTTGGATTCAAAATGCAAACCCTTTTTGTTTGTTATTTGAACTATATAGTAGAATATTTTCAACTACTTTTTTAAAACTTGATTCTTTTTAGACTCATTATTCTAGTCGAAAATTGCCCGTTTTTGAAAATTAAATTTTTTTGTTGAACATTCGTTTTTCTCTTTGTAATATAATTTTTCTTTCATCAATAGTCAAATATTTCAATTTAGGTTTCAAATTTATCTTTTATAGCTAAGAATCAACTTTTGGTTGAGAATTTATGTATTTTGTTTGAAATCCATCTCTCTTGGTTTAACATTCAAAATTTTGTTATGAAGTCAGCCTTTTTTAGTTGTATATTATTTAGTTTCTTTCTGGGCGAATACAAATATTTTTGATTCAAAATTGATGTTATTAATTTTGTTTTTTCATGTAGCAAAATACACACCTTGGTTGAAATTTCAACTTCCACACATAAAAATTTAATTATTTGGTTCAGAATTGACTTGTCATTCTTCAGAAAATCTTTTTTCTTTATTCAAAATCAATCTGTTGTAGTTAGAATTTTGACTTTTATATCATTCTTCAACAATTAATCCAACTATTTTATTTGTAGTCAAACATGTAACTATTTTAGAGAAAGTTCACTTATATTGATTGAAAATGAATGTTTCCTACTAAAAATTTCAACAATTGAATTAAAGTTGAAATTGATATTTTCAGTTGAAATTTGAATATTCCATTGAAATTTTACATTCTCAAAATCAATCACCTTAGTTGAAAATTCACACATATTTTTGGGTTGAAAATACAATTGTTTTGTAGAAAATTCGTAATTTGGGCTAAAAAATTTTCAATTTTAAATAACATGTTTTTTCTTTATCGAGTGGAAAATCTTTGTTGGTTAAAAATTATACTCTTTCTTGAAAAGTTTTTCTTTTTGTTTAAAACTTGATCTCTTTTACCAGAAATTATATCTTTTCTGTTGGTAAGTTTTCTTGCAAAAATTGA
The DNA here is from genome assembly GCA_011762715.2 of Neuroterus valhalla. Lineage (NCBI taxonomy): Eukaryota > Metazoa > Arthropoda > Insecta > Hymenoptera > Cynipidae > Neuroterus > Neuroterus valhalla. The sequence continues at coordinate 12,258 of WSXT02126604.1, forward strand.
ACAATTTATTATGTTCTATCATCGATATTAAGCCAACAAAACATTTTATTTGAGTGACAAAAAGTAACATTGGAAAAAGTTTGGTTGTCCCTCTAAAACTGTTGTGTTGCACAAAGAGAAACCAAATATTTTGCCGAGTCAACGAAACTCTTGTTTTTCAAGCCAAACAGTTTCCTCAATGTATCTTATTTTCCTAGTAAATACTAAAGGATGATGCAAAGTAACTAGCTGATCACCTTGCATCCATGTCTCCCTTCTCCTGATGCAGGTGATTTCGACGACGCAGATTCTGCACAAAAGAGATTGTTCCTCGCGTGTGTCTTTGACATTAAATGGCGTGATAGGTGCTCCTCTCGTTTTCCATCAAAAAGGGATTGTGAATTGTCGCGAGCAAGCAGACGTCCGGGGCAATTAGTATTCCGTAGGGCTACCTTGCAGAACCCCGCCGTCCTCTTCTCCTCCCACAACACCTCGCGAGTGAGTGTGTGAGAGAGTGAGAAAGAGTGGCGAAGGGGAGGGAGAAGTCTCACCTTTTACTACGAGACGTACGAGAACCACGCACAAGAATCGTTACTCACTACTTGGCTAGTGGCTGCACGATATACTATCGTTATACCATCATTATTACCTTCCAGGTAAACGGACATGTGTCGCGTACATGTACCCGCGACGTAGTAAACGTGAGAGAGTGAGAGGGGAGGGGGGCATACACGCAATTGCTTCAACGATGTCCATTCTCAAGCGACCAAGTCCAGGCTCGATTCCACGAGAGTTCCATCGGCCTCCAGTCGACCGGTAGGATACCTAACCTTACCCCAAGATCGAAGGTCGGAGCTGTTTTCTTTACCCCATATCCCTTTTCTGCTTTTTTTAATCTTTTCATATTGCTTCATGATTTTTCATTTGGAGAGTAGATCTATGCAAATTTTTGTCTGTTGTTCTCACTTATGAACTGGAAAAATTGCGTGTTGTAGCTAGAAAAATATTGCTGAGGGCATATGGGTGAATTAGCAATACAGTTTAGCTAGAGTTCAAAACTAGGTAGCTAAGATATAACAATCGTCTTATCTCCTCCAGACAGAAAATTTAGGAGATTAAGTACATCACCTTCTCTCTCGCCTTCTTTTGAACAGCATAGCCCCTGAAATTGGATTGCTCGTACAGCTCATTTCTTTCAAGTTCTTTTATCGCTATGAATTCATGTGTAAAGGAAATTGAATTATTGAGTATTTCCGTTGGACGTAGAATACTTCGTTTGTGGTTCTTCGCCATTAGGGGGTAAAAGTCAGTTTTGGAGGTTAGATTGCCAAAAAGCACCAGGTTAATCGAAAATGCTATGTGAAATAGATGATAGGTTCGACCCTGGTAAATGCGTTCTTCTCTTGATTAAGCATTTCCAACTTTTGAGTTTATTGAACATATGCTGACTTTTATGTTTTTCGGTTTGAAGCTGATTTTGATACCCTTTATTCAGATCACAAACTGAAGATTTACAGTAACTAGGATGATTTTGATGCGGAATTTGTTGCCGCTGTACAAGCTGCAGGAATCCAAACTACTACTCTCGAGGATAGTTCAGCTTTATTTATTGTTTAATATCAAAAAATAAAAATATTTTTGGATGTGGATCTTGTATATTTGTATTATAACTGTGTTGTCAGATAGTTGACAACACAGCCAACAGTTCAAGAAGACGAAATCTAGCAATACCTTTATAGGAACTTTCGAATCGAAAGTTATTTATCTGTATACTAGCCTAAAAAATATCTAGTAAAAAAATATCTATATGCATCATCAAGAATGATTGCTATCCCAGCTGAGAAGTATTGCTGGGTTTCGTCTTCCTAAATAGATAGCTGTGTTGCACAAATTTTCTCCCAGGAAAAATATAGGTACAGTACCTGAAAAATGTTACTTATACCTATAATTATATTGCTAAATAAGAATAGGTGTCATATCTGACCTATAGACATTCTAGGTAAACAATACAGCTAAACTTTACAGACTCTCTTTCTGCTGTTTCTTTACGTAAATAGAAACCTCCATTCAAGTGATAATCTTTAGTTCTACATCAATTTTCAACCAATGAACCTAAACTATCCTTGAGGGCAGCAGGTTTTATTTTCACCATTTTGTACAGCAGCAATAACTTTAGCAGCGAAATCATCCGAGTTATTGTAAATCTTTGATTTTTGATCTGGATAAAGGGTATCAAAATCAGCTTCAAACTGGGAATCAAGAAATTCAAAAGCTTAACATTTTTGATTATGAGAAGTGTGTATTTTTCAGAGTGAAACCTATGATCCATGTTGCACAGCCTTTTCACGTATGAATCAATATAGCAATAGAAGAACACCTACACACCCTGAAAAACTTTGATGTTGAATTGAATTTGATGTAGTTTCTGGAGCTTCCAAATTTCTCCAGACATATTTTGCATCAGTATCCATATTCTGCTCCTCATGTTCAGTGGATCTGATAAGGTGTGCTAGTGTTGTAGTATTAATTAATATGAAAGTACTTTGAGTTCATCTTTGCTTCAAAACATGTTCCTTATGAAGCAACATTCGTATAGTCACAGGGTCCAAACCTTCTAGGTGTAGCGGCGTGGCTGTTCATTGTAAACAAATTATCTGTACAAGCAATCCTAATGATATGATCTATGCTGTTTGACTATGGCTGCTAGACTGTTTATAAAACAGTTATATCTTATTTATCAAATCAAACCGTATTGTTAATTTGCCTATATCTCTCCCGCAATATATGTCTAGGTTCAACACCTACACCACTATTTTCAGAGCATATTAAATAAGACAGAATCCTACATAGTTTCTTACGTAGAAAACTGTATGCATTCTCATAAAGATTCTTATGAAAAAATTACTGTGTACTTGTATAAGATCCTCTTTTCTACATCAAAATCTATATTGAAACCTTTATAATAGGGTCCTATAGGAAAATATTAGAAGCCTGCTGTGCAGCAGCTACATGACTATATCTGTACAAAAAAAGTAAGCTGTATATCGATACCAGCAGATCATTTTACTCATTGACATAGATAAAATGAGTAATTTCATTTCTAATTGCACAGCTCTGGGCTTATGAACTGGATAATCCGTTTCCTCAGATTTATAGAAATTGTGTTCCTATAAATCAGTAAATCATCAGTATCAAACTTTAGGCAATCGAGATAATTGAATTTGGGAAATAGTGCAGCAATTCAGATCGCTCAAGCGAATAAATGATCATAGTTAAAGATCAGTTTCACACATCCTCAGAATTTCATTGTCCACAATCTTTGTCAAGATATTTTTGGTTGTAGGATTCCTTCATATGGATTCGGTCTTCATAATTTAAACAAAGAATTCTGCACAGAACTTCCGCTCGTGCAGAACTCCAAATCCGGACAGTACCAGGTTCAGAAAAGGTTGCCTTATTATATTTGAGACTAGGATAAGTGAATTCTATCAGGCCCTGTTAGTGTTTCGTCACGCTCGGAATGAGAAGGGATGTACGTGGCAATTGGTTCTTGGTTAGCAACCTTACACCCTTTTCTGTGCCTTTTTCATAAGTCAAGCTCTTTTCAGGCCTGTCTTATTCATTATCAAATCCCGAGCATTCTCATCAAACCATAAAAATATGAGATGGTGAACCTTTTGGGGGATAACATTGTTCGTCTTTGTACGTGCAGTTCTAGGTTTCCATCATGCTTCATGATATTTTTCCGAGATGCAGAGTGGGTATCGTGTAAACTTGTAAAGTTATCAGAAGATGTAAAGACCTACATGTGAAGATTTGGAGCCTATACATTTTTCGATGTTTTATGATGACAAATGCTAAATGATATGCTGGAACCGAACGAGTTACGCTTACGTCCTTCAAGTGGACGTTTGGAAGTGATATTTGGGCATTAATTAGCACTAAATTATAGAACAGCTTATTTTCAAAAAATACATTTTGGTTCTATTCACTTGAGGGACGTGTTACGCTTACCCCGCAAGGGATATGGTAAGGCTTAATGGTATAATTATAATAATAATAATAATAACATGATAGTAAAGTTGAACTACTGGATGTTCAATGGTACTTCTGAACTTTTCTGATTTTGTGTGATAGGTCTTATTAGCATGACATAATGGTACTATTAGTCAGTATTTATGTTTAGTATTAACATAAGATAATATCCCCCCGGAGTATTGTTTATAATTTTTATATTCGTATACATTGTTATTACATTGTTATACAAGTTAACTATTTACCTACTATCAAAAGATGGAAAACAGGAAAAAATGTCGCTTTGCTTGGTCGACTCGTTTGATGCCATCTTGCAAAACAATGTCATGCGTTCCGTTCTACTACTTCGAACCAGGTCTATTATTATAATTATTCCTATTAATATTTATATTCAAAGAATGAGAAATGAATTGTAACGATACAATCCTCATTACCTTCTTTGTAATATAGAATTCCCGCATATAATCATTTTTTAAGTAAAAAGTCGTAGCTGTGCAGATGTTAAACAAGAAGGAATGCTGCATATCTCACAGAAATAGTAAACAATAAAAAAAACTTGTCTCGTAAAGATCCTTCTTAAACGTGATTCATGTGTTTTCATTAAACTAGATTTGTTTCAGGAATTTCATAAGAAATTCTTCCAATCTAAAGAATCTGTAAAGAAATCTGTTCTTGAGAATATTCGATGTTTTGCGGTTCTGCTCTCGCATTTTCTCTCTTAGATTGCAAGTCGATACATATTTCAGATTCCATAGTCTGCAGAGACTGAAGAACGTTGTTGAGTATCGTTACAGAAAGTAGTGAAGCGGAATTACTCTGCTCTTAAAAATAACATGTAGGGAAGATGCGGGTAATGCGGTGCGCGTAACATATATCTATCACTGGAAAGAAAAATATAATTCATAATTTTATGGAAAGATATGTAATGCGTGGATCAATTTTCATCTATGCTTTATCTATGGAGTTGATTGAGTTTATATAAATCAAAACACTTGATAATTCGGTTTTCCAGAAAGGTCCATGTGCGTCAAGTTCAAATTTGATGGGTAATGCGGCGTGCACCCTCAATTTTATTTCTCTGCAAATGAAAAATATGAAGAATGTTCATAAAATACAAAGACAAACAGATTTTTATTTCTTTTCAGAATATTCATGGACTTGGCTCACAATGTCAATCGAGTAAAAAAAGTGAAAGAAAAATAACAGTGAAGCTTCCCCTGAAGTAATCAGACCCTTGGATTGAAATCGGATAAAGAATTCCACCTTGCATTTTCTACCTCAAAGCTGGTTTTGACACTCGAAAGGGGAATCTATAGAAAATTCGTTGATTCCCTTCCCCATAAGAATTTCAGCACGTTATTTCCATTGCGGTGGAAACAATCCAATTTCAAGGCCCTAGAGGTATGCAAAATGAGTCGAATCGACCAAGACGTACCAACAAGGGGTGACTTGGTTAAGAACGTGCTGATCCACGTGCTACTTGTTTATTCCTCAATAATCTTGCATATTTAAAAAGACCCAGGACACATGACACTCATCCAGGGTGCATAAACTGCATACGTGTCATGCATTTGATGTACGTGTACCCACAAAGTACAAAACGAGAGTGCATTATTGCACTCGTACGTACGTCCGTACTTTATGTGTAAATGGCATGGGATACTTCCTGAAGGGGAACAAGTAAAGTTATGGGGTTGGAGCCGCTGGGGCAGAAGGTTTCAAAAGACTAAAGAAGGGGGCCACCAAGTTTAAAAGCAAAGTTAGCCAAGCGAGACGCCGAAAAGTCGCCACGCCAGTTTGTCAAAAGACCCCGCTCATACATGCCCCAACCAATAGTGGAACAAGGAAGGAAGACATGTGGAGAGAAAAGGAAAGAACAGTGCAAATGATATTTTAACGATGGGGCTTGCGCTCTTCAATCTGCCCAAAAAGTTTTACATTGCAGACGTAATGAGACATGTATTATTTATATGGGAGAGACACCCATCGCGAAAGTGGAAATATACATCACAGTACACTCTAGAAACTAGAGATCTCGTATTCTATGGTATCATTGTTTGCCTGTTCTGTTTTTGAGTTTAATAACTTCATGCTGTTACTTCCATGCTAAACAAATGACTTATAGTTCCAACTTCCGAAGAGTGGTCTAATCATTTTTGGTTCATCCTCTGAACATGACCAAATCATAGCAAATTTTTTTCACTCTTGGCAAACAATGTTTTTTCTACACTACATCGTTCAAGAACCCACTCATTACCTACTTTGTTTATTAGCGCTTTGCCGAACATTGCAGGAATTGCATTCCAACCGCGTTCATTTTACTGTTATTTTTTTTTTTTTTTGATATGCCTAGATCTTGCTACCATACGCAGTACAGTAGGTACAAGCATAGGATTTTCTATTGCAATTTTAGCTATATTTGTTAAATTTTTACTTCTTAGTAATTTTTTTGTTAGTTTTTTTACTGATTCGTATTACACTTATTTAACTGAACCTAAATTTTCCGCAAGCCCGCCTCGATTTCCTGGCACACCTACGTGTTGCAAAACGTCGCAATTTGTTCCAAAAAAGCCTGGCACAAGGTTGGTTCAAAATTCCTGAAGAGCGATCAGAAGTCGAAAAAAATAATTTAAAAAAAATGGTTTTCTAGAGTTTGAAGGCACTTATCATTATTTTTAGACCTCAAAAAAGCAGTAAAGAGAGTCTGAGTCTTTATATAATGTTCTTTCCCTCTCTCTAAAGTTGCGCTTCCTAGACTTGTAATTTATATAAAGGTCAAGCGATTTACACTTTCAATGATGGAATCTCTTCCTTACAGTTTTTGTAACTGAATGAAACAAATGGAGAAAAAAAAAGAAAAAAAAAGATTGTTGTAAAACATAATTATGAACTCTTCATCGTATGATCCTATATTTTCAGCTAGCAGTCGTTGATAAAATATGCACAAATAATTTTAACCGTAAGTAACAACTTTCATTTTTTTTTTTTTTTTGAAGTCGAGTGAAGCTCTTTCTAGCACATATGAAAAGATTAGCTGCTACTTTCCGCAACCGTGCCGTTGACGCGAATTTTTATTTGGTGGATTTGGCGCGCCTACATGTCGCCGCACAGTGGTTCAAAATCCCAAATTTCTGGTAAAAACCCCTAAACATGTAATAATCATGTTGAAATGTACATATCCGGAAGTTTTTGTGGCCGCTGAATTGAAAAATAGTATTTGTTCTCCAAAATTCGAAATGGCGGACACAAAATGTCAGCCAACTTGTATAAAAAAATAGAGTATGGAATGAGAATCAACTTTTATTTACGTTTCCGGGGTCGCTGAATTGAAAAATGATATTTGTTTTTCAAAATTCAAAATGGCGGAAACGGAACGGTTTTTTAATTCAGCGACACCGAAAACGTAAATAAAATTGATTTTCATTCCAGTCTCTATTTTTTTAAGCAAGTTGGCCGCCATTTTGTGTCTACCATTTTAAAGTTTGGAAAACCAATATCATTTTTGAATTCAGCAATGTATTTTCATCCTTAAACCAAGGAACGTAAAATTTCCCTCAAATGAGATGCACTTTCAACAAATTACTCGTTCCAATTCGATCAAATGAGTTTTTTGAGTCGACGAATAAGAGATATTTTTGGAAAATTATTTCGTTTTTGAGCCATTTTAACATAAGACATGCATTTGACAGACATTTAGAAAAAAACTTTTCTCGAAGAAAAATCCAATCGTCCATATTTGAAAAGATAAGATTTAAATTTGAATACAAACCACTTGGATTCATGAAAATGACAAGTTTTCCTCAAAATCCTTGAATCATCAATCAAAAGAATCTAATCGTTTTGTAATGATTCGCCTTTGGCGATTGATTCCAGTTGGAAATTTGATCCTGATCTGTTTGGCCTCAAATCTGTTCCAAAAATTCGGGAGGATGGAAAGCCAAATCGAATGGGTATCATTTCCATTGACCCTATTGATGTCATTTGGGTATTATAAGATTTTGATTGCTTCTCAATGTTTTCTTGGGAAAATATCGTATGTTTTCGTTGAGACTGTTGTTTTGTCAGATAAAATGCTAGTAGACGGCAAAAAATTGAGCGCAATTATTTCTAGTCCGAACTGGATTTGAAGCTTAGGACCGTATATATGTTTTCTGAACGCGGCAGCTTAGTGCGCAGAGAGTCGCTGAGCATACCAATTCTATAATATGCAGAAGCAGTCAAGCGTGAACAACCGTAAAGCCGGCAGATGATTGAGCGTCACATAATCGCGAGATGAATGTACAGTCTTTCGATTATCTTACATACAGTGGGGGAGGGGAGGGGGGTCAAATTTCTAGAAAATTGTGAGTCAAGAATTGACTTCCAGACAGTAAAAGTATTGACACGAGCTTACCCCGCCAAGGGATTGTGGCTTAATGTTACAAAAAAGTATTAATTCTTCATAGCCCAGTCGATAGAGACATTCAAGTAGAAAAAGTTTCGGAGTCTAATTTTTTTACGCGGAAAGTTTTCTTCCAGCGTCAAAATATAGGTTTCACAGTCTTGCCCTCAAATTTGTGTACGCTGAATTCGCCATCCTAAATTTTCGTTTTTTTTTTGGTTATCTCGGGTGATTCTCTTTTTACAACAAAAATTATAGAAGACAAAGTTGTGAAGAAATGTATTCCCCACATTTTTTAGTCGAAGAATTTTTCCGAATTAATAATATTTATTGCCGATATCAAGCAAAAACTGCGCAAAATTTTGACATGGGCGCAGTTTCCTCAATTTTTCGGCCATTTGCATAAAAAGAAGTGCCATATTCAAACGGCAAAGTTGTAGAACATGAAATTCCCAATGACTTACGTATCAAAAAGTTTTTTATACGAACCATACATGACGGTCGGGAACGCGTTCAATATAGCACAAGGTGGAAAAAGCAACTTGGGTATACGTCGCGCGTTTCCGAGAACGTTTTTCCGGCTTCGAGACTTGTATATAATACAACGTCATGCGGCCGGATTCCCACATTGCGCTATATTGAGCGCGTTCCTGACCGTCATGTATTGCACTTATTTTTTATGAAAATGGCCAAAAAATTGAGAAAACTGCGCCCATGTCACAATTTTGCGCAGTTTTTGCTCGATATCGGCAATAAATATTATTAATTCGAAAAAATTGTTCAAATAAAAAATGTAGGGAATACAATGCTTCACAACTTTCTTCTCTTCCATTCTTGTTGTAAAATTGAAATCACGCGAGATAACAAAAAAAAAACTGAAAATTCAAGATAGCGGATCTAGCTAACTACTGTGAAACCTTCATTTTGACGCTAAAAGAAAACTTTCTACTTCAAAAGATTGGACCCCGAAATTTTTTCTATTTACAGTCTTTTTTCGATCTCAATTGACTGGGCTATCATTAGAACACGTAAAAACGGCTTTTACATTTATCTAAGAAACATAACTTGACTGCAAAAAACGGACTGCGGATACGTAATCAGCGCCAAAAGTTACCTCAAAAACTGCTCTCAGCTGCTGCGTTAAAAAACCGTGTAAACTTGTGTAATCAAGTTATTAAGTTTCAAATAATTATCGTAATAAACGTCTGAAAGTCAACCGAGAAAATGTAATTTTCGACCGAGAAAACCAGAAAATGACTCGTCCCTTTCTTCTAAACTTTCTCAAAGCTCCTTTCGCGACTACGACCATATAAAAGTAACTGGATTTAGAATTAGCTACACATAATAATGCCTCGTGTAAGAAGACGACGAGGTTGAACGAGAGTAGACGCATGCATGTATTTATTAAAAATTAAAATCACAATGGCCTCTCGGCTGCTTTCGTTCGGCCGTCGCGTCGGCTGTTTGCGCGAGACCCTATAAACCAGATTTTTCTGCTCCTTTTTTTTTTCTTTTCTTAATACCTGCCACTTCTCGTACAACGTACAGTGTATACTATCTAGGGTAAAGAATCGAAGGAGAAATTCTCATACATGGTGCACGCCACCTATTTCAATCGCAAGAAGGAGCAACTCGTATTGTACAATTGAATCGGCCGTAGTCTCGTGCAAGCTTGAATGCGATTTTGCGCACGTGTACCAGCCATTCGAATTGTACACATAGGCTGACAAACAAAGGGAAATAATTCCTGCATCAGAGCTGAGGAGGAGGTGAAATCCTAAATCTCGGATGAAAAGGTTTTCCCATTGAGAAAATTTCACTGGAAGACAACCCCTGGAAGATTTGTAACAAATTTTAGATGTACAATAGCATGTCGCTGAAGTTCGCAACGTTTGTAAACGAGAATAGGGTAGGAGCACCAGTTATTGACCAGTTATTTTACTGATATTATTTCAATTCTACCATTATTCTTACATATATTCGGCAACAAACTAGAAGTGGAAGACGCTTAATGCAATAATATAGAGCTAAAATTTATCAGCCGGTAAATGTAACCTCCAAAATTTTATCTATAATTTATGTAACTATTCTTTTTAGGTATAAGCAGATATTGTGTTTATTTACTTGCAAATTGAATTTATTTATCTTCATTCATTGAATTGATTATATTAGCAAAAGTTTGTATTCCTTTGCTGAACGAATCATTTTGATGAAATTCGAGAGAAATTTTTTTTTAAATTTTTCTTCATTATTTTAATTCAAAGTATAAAATTAATAACATTTATAAATATATTCTTGTTTGATTTTTTTTTAGAACGCATGACAAAAAAAATCGTATTCTGGGGAAGACATTTCCAAAGCTTTAAGTGCTGTCATAGATAGTGGCATGTCTAAAAAGAAAGATGCTGCAATTTTTGGGATTCTGAGGTCCAGTATTAATAAATTTTTATTTTGAAACCTTGTATACACTTTTACATTATATAAAATTATGCAAATATAAATTCGCGGTTACTAATAGAAATAATATTTACAATTAGTATGCCTCCAATGAAAAATTTTCTTTCTAATCAATTTATTAATGTAACTGATGAAATATTGAGAGGTGAGGTGAGTGCAGTACCAATCACTGAAGTTTTAGAACTATATTCTTATTTCTACTAATTTTACAAGTTTTGATCATTTTTTTATAATAATTTAATACTCCAGTGTATTCGGAATTAAATTTTGAGTGTATATATAATTATAACTATTTAGGATTTCAAGATATTATATTATTATATTATTTTAAGATATTATCTATTTCCGAAATTTTAAATTTCCTCTTATCGTCCCAATAATTGGTCATCTTAATCAATAAATTTATTTTCTTGAATAACGGTAATATTTTTGTGAGTCATGAAATAATATTGGAGTAACAAATTATTTTTGACGGTAACTACGCTATGACAAGACTATACTGTCATCAGATCAACGGCCTCTAAAATTTTGTTATGGAATTATATTTTTATTGGATTTAATTAGGCTTAAATATATCTCTAATTCGGGATAACTTCATTTTCAAAAGTCTGATGATTGCAAAATGATTGAGTCTTATGTTATTCATACATCGCAAGATCGCAGATCAAGTCCGTATAAAAGAAAGAGAGGGTTTCAAGGATATCCCCCGAATACTGTCTTTCAGAAAGGAAGGGCAACCTCAAAATTCCAGAAAATACAAAGAAAATTAATTCCGAAACAAGAAAGATCAAGTTTCGACTAATTAATTGAATTATCAAACAAAAAAGATCATGAGTTAACCAAAAACTTGTTATGTTTAACTTATTATTGAATGATTTATGCCAAAAAACTAATTTTTCAGAAAACAATTGGATTTTCAACAGAAATTCTATATTCAACCACAGAAGATTTATTTCCAAATAGAAGGATGAATTTTGAATACAAAAATATAATAAGTGCTTGTTGAAAATTGGACAAGTTTGTTAAAGTCATTTTTCTTGGTGAAAAATTTATCTTTTTTGATTGGAGATTAATTTTAAGGTTGAACATTCGTCTTTTTAGGATTGAAAAATCCTTCTTAAATGTTCAAAAGTCATAAAATGGTTGTAAACGCAACAGTTTTTTGTTGAATATTATTCTTTTTTTCAAATTTAATTATTTCGTTGAAAACGCGTAACGATTCGTAATTTAGGTTCACAAATTTATATTTTATGTTGTAAATTAATTTTTTTTTTTTGTGGAAAATCCATCTTCTTTGTTGGGAAGTCGACTATTTTGGGAGAAATTTATCTATTTTGTAAGAAATTCAATTATTTTTGTTGAAAATATATTTTTTTGGTCGAAAATTTATTTTCCTTGATTGAATATTAACTTTTTCGTTAAAAAAACCAGACAATTGAAAAATCAACTACTGAGTTCAGAAATGCAAATTTTTGGTAGAAATGGAACTATTTTCCTGAAGTAATATATTTTTTTTTACATTCTCATCATTAATGATTAAGAAAGTATAAGAATCGTCTGAAATTTCACATCTTGGATTTTCAACGGTCTGTATGTCCGTCCGTCCGTCCGTCCGTAAACACGATAACTCACGAAAAAAATGGACGGATCAAATCGGCCTTTGACACACTTGTTGATTGGCGCAAAAGAAAGGATGAGTTCATTAGCCAGATATTTTGGATAAAAAATGAGAGGGGGGGAGCATTTTGAAAAAATTTTTGGACTTTTTTTCCAAGACTTGAAAATTGTTAGTATGGTTTCTTATAGTGCATAAAAATTGGAACAATTTATC
>WSXT02126605.1:0-10811 GCA_011762715.2 Neuroterus valhalla
TCCGTTGAAAATTCAAGATGTGAAATTTCAAACGATTCTAATACTTTCTCAATCATAAATGATGAGAATGTAAAAATGTATAAGCGGGTTTTGAAGGTCACTGATTCAGAATTTTATATTGAATTTTCCGAAAAAAATGGCGGAATAAAAGTGGCGGACGACCTTGGTGAAATTACATCTGATTCACTCAAATAATTGTATACGGGAGTTTTCGAGGCCGTTGATTGAGAATTTGATATTGAGTTCGTCAAAAATAAATGGCGGAATAGGAATGTCAGACGACTGCTGGAATATTCCACTTGATTTACTCCAAAATTTGTGAACGGTGGTTTTCGAAGCCATTGATTAAGAAATTGACATAAGGTTCGTCTTTTCAGCCGAAAACCATCAGTCGTAGGGTATAAACATGTTGAACATGAAATATGTGTTTTCAAATGATCCACAATGTTCATTTGAAGCTTTTTTCCTAATTTTCACTTTTTACAGAGATAACCATGAAGAACCATGATTTTCATACGTTTTTCATGGTTCTTACCATGAAAATCAAATTTGCGGGCATTCTCACTATCATATTCATGATTAGCGCATTGAAATACATAGGTATCTGAAGCTTCGGATTGATCGGAGGTCAGCGCTTTTCGGAACTGTATGCCTTTACATCCCTTGTCTTTAAATTGTTTACGAAATTTTTCTCGATAATATAAGGAGTTGCAATAAGTGGCAGTTGGGCTTTTGACATAAGTTACTTGAAGGTCATGTTGGTATGGGAAAAAAATTCTGAGGCGGGGTTTTGCGGGTTTTTTTTAGAAACGTTTTCGAATGCATGCTTGTAATTAAAAACATTGAATTTTTCTCTATCAGATTGACAAGATGTCAAAGTGAAACGATGTGACTTCGTGTCACTTCGTTTCACGAATCACTCCCAAAGGTCGATTTTAAAATGATAACTTGGAGCAAGTAGGAACGTTCGCTCAACTACAGCGATGGAAAACGATGGGGAAAACATCACTCAAGTATTAGCAATCAACAAAAATAGGTTTATAGGAAATTTTTTTTTCATTTTTTGCCCAGCTTTTCTTCATTCTTAACCACTCCTATTGGTGTATAATCAGATTGTTCTGATGTGAAATCTCTAATTTACTATCTTTTTGCCTATTAAAGAATCGATGGATATAAAACCGCTCATATATCCAAATTTCGGTTTATGAAATGCATAGACCTTGGAAAATTCTACCTTTAAGAAATTTAGTGATTCGATGATACAAAACCCCAAAATCTTTAGTCAAGATATAATAGCTTATTTCGTGGTGTATATCGATTAAAGAAAGACTATGAAATTTGTAAATTTGAAAAAATATGGAAGTTTGACACCATGTGTATTTTATTTAACATTATTGAAAAATCGTTGCTGATTTGAGTAACTGAGCGATCTTCCATGCATACATGTTTTGAAATATTGTTAATATCAATTTCTTGGTCGAAAAACGTACTTCAAATTCATTTTCATAATAGATGAATATAAAATTCCTCTTCGAAGGAACGTTATTCAAAATGAATAGTATATTCTGTTTATGACGCTGAAGATTATCTAGAGAAAAGAGGGTTATCAAATCATGAATTTGAAATATAAACATAATTAAGTGTCCAACAAGGTTGATTCATATCTAAAATCAATACTCTTAACCATCTGCTACACGCGTAGATAATATAGCTGATAAAGTTTAATCATGGATACGAATCATCTAAGATTCTCAAAATCTTACACTGAAAATACAAATGAATTACAAACATTTGGGGAACATAGCTCCTAACCAAATCATCTTGCGAATGATGAAATAATTAGGAAGTATAAATCTGATAGCCATAGAAATAAATATAGAAGATATGAGAGTCTTATATATACGAAAATCCAAAATTGTTTTATAAATTCAAGGCAATAACTAGAAATTCCGCTCTGCTTTTTGATTCTCATTATTTCTGATAGCAAGTGAGTGAAAGGTTCCTACAGGGATTCAGAAAACTCTCAACTTCTAGAGATGTTCAGTTTCCAATCACCCTAAAAATTGCAGTTTAGGCATGAAGTCCAATTCCAATGGTAGTTGAAACAATGGAAAACTCCTTAGATTTAGCTTAAGGGGGTTCTGACATTTGAGTTCCTGTGTAATACTATGATTACACGTTTTCCAAAAAGTTGCAAATGTAACCGTTTTTCGAATATCCTTCACAAATCAAGAGTGAAAATTCAGTAGAGCACCGATAAGATGAGTCTTATGCTGTTAGGTTGTTAATGCAGAAGCAGGAAATCTTTGTAATGCCTTGTTTTCCTTAGTTTCAAGCTGAACATACGTTTTTGCCTGTTATTGCAAGCTGTAAACAAAAATGTTCTCTGGGAAAAATATTATTACGGAGTGAAAGCAAGTGTTACTTTTCGACAACATATTATCACTGTAAAGTATGATATTTTCTTCTATTTCAACCTATTTTATAAAATAATTTTGTAGAAATTCTCTCTCCCTCTTCCATTATTTCCGACCCTTCTTCGACCTGTTCCTCTGTGGTCTCAATATTTACTCATGAATGTGTCTCCCTTCTCTCAGGTCCATCTCTTTCCACTTGATATTTTTGCATCCGCATTGGTGTCCGTTTGTCTCTCTTTTGGCTCTGCGTTATGGGGTTCAATTTTTTTTTTCATTAGGATTCCTAACGCTAAACCTCCTATTTTTTTTCTTCTAATTTATTATTGATTCTGTCCTGCCTTCCATCTTCATTGTCTCTAAGAACAATGTCTACCAACTGAACATCCTGCCCAATTCTCGGGCTTTTCCTCTATCCACCAGCGAGCTCAACATGAAATTCTCCTTGAACGGTTCAGACCTGAAGAAGTTTTCTAACCTCTTGTTCACATATTTTTTTCTCTCGTATTTCGTTGCTCTCATCCCTAAACAACTTAGCTGTATTTATTGACCCTGACGTCAAAGAAATTCCTTCAACGTAGTGTTTTCTGTTCCCTTTAACTCAAGAATGTCTCTCCAAACACTCTCACTCCTATCGAGCCTCTTCCAAAATCCTTCCCATCAACATTCTTTCTCTTTCCTTCTCTAGCTGTCACTTTATAAACCTAGCCTCACTTCCTTATTCTCCCGGAACCAATCATCATTCATCAATATTGAACCCTTGTCATATATCTAAAACACCTCTTACCTTCTTGTATTTTTTCCACTTTCTATCTAAGCAGAACTACATTACCTTCCTCTAAACTCCATCTGACGCTCCACGACTTTAACCTGCAGTGAACTAAACATCAACGCACTCGTGAGTAAATCAATATTACTTTTGATATATCTTCAGTAATTAGGAGGAGTAGGAAACATTCGAATCATAAAATTTAGGTTAAAAAGGGATGGCGACATTTTTGCACTTAGCATCTTCGCACGTGTGCAACTGTGCATGTCGATAGCTATTGACGTTTGAAAATGTTGCCCGATAATTTGTTATACTGAAAAGTAAACAGGGCGACAAAAGAAAAAAAAGGTGGACCTTTTCTGAACTTGCTGTCTCTATATATTTTTTCTGTCGCTAATCACGGTTCTGATGTCCATGTGACCCCATCACTTTGACCTTTTTTATCGAAATGATATCTGGATGTCATTTGGATGTCATCTGAAGATCGAATTCTCTTTTGGATCATCCTGCTGGTATTCCGGCTAGGAATAGACCTCTAAACTACGTAGCATTGTGTTCTTTTGGTCGTTGATCTCGATCCTGGTGTCCGTGTGCCTCTATCACGTTTGGATTAAGGTCAAATGAAGATCCAACCCCTTATTTCATGGGAGATAATTTTTTTGACTCCGGATTCTGAAAGAGCGAAAAATTTCACACCCAAACACACTTTTACCTGTTTATGGAAATTTCCTCTGGAAGACATTTAGAGATAATCTGAAAGTCAAATTCTTCTCTGATTCATCTATCTTAGGTAATGACTAGGACTGGGTATCAAAACTTCGTTTTGATCATCGTGTATCATCATGTATTTCGGGCCACTGATCACGATTCTAGTGTCTATGTGACCCCATCAAGTCTTGGTCAAGGTGAAATGAAGGTTGAATAATTGATCATGCGTTTATTCGCAAACCTAATTGTTTCTCTACTTGATATTTCCAAACTACAAGTTTTATTATAGTTCCGATAATATAGCCCGCTGCTGAAAACAGGTGACGTCCTAGGCAATGTCCTTGGCCTGTTACATGACGTGTTCTCTTACTCACCGAAAGATCGGCAGATAGATTCCCTAGTAAGCACCTTATCTAATAGTAGATTTTTAACAGCCTTTCAACAATTATTTCATATTCAGGGTCTTTGTGATTCCCCGAAAATCGGCTCTGGACATCTTCGGCGGTATTCCAAGCTGCTCTTGTATTAGTTGTCATTTTCATTCAAAATTCATCATCTTTTATGCCATCTTACTGCCATTTTGGCAGGGGTTCACTTCATACAATCTCGAGGCTTAACCTTATATGTCGCCTCTTAGTACACCTCACACCTTGCAGTACACGGAAGAAAATTACTACGGGTTCCTTCACTATTCAGCGTAGGTCGCCTTGTACTGACCTCTGAAGGACCACTAGTGGGTTGCCTGAACCTCTTCCTTTGGGTAAAAAAGAGGGATCCCCTGGGTCATTCTCCCGTTTGCGTCTCCACGGTATTTATATCTGCCTTTCTGTCGGAATTCTTTTCCTTCTCAAGCTTCCTGTCAATGTCTCTTTCAACGTTCCTGATAGCATCTTTCACATAAGCTCGAGTGAACTCATGATTATTCCTTAGCATACCGAGCTTGTTTCTAGCCCTTGCCACTCCGTCTCTGAGCGGAAGGAACATATTTCTCATGGAAGAACAGACCACCTCTATCCCCGCCAGGATGGTTTCTAGCTCTTCGAAATATTTAAACACATCTATGGAATTTTCATCCGCTTCCTTAGTATCTTAACGCGCACCTGAGATGTGCTTTCTGTCAACCACCACTACATCAGCCCCTCAATCATATAACTTCCGACATATACTCTTCTCCGAATAATCGGTCTTCATATATTCTACGAGTAGCTGCAAAAATAGGAAGTCTAACCCCGCAGAGCCTTGCATCAGAAGGTAAAGCCTGCTCTCGAAGAGTGTGTACTCTAGCAGGTGACGTGGTATCCCAGATACAACGTTGACGACACCCCACCCAGGGGCCTTGAAGCTTTTGGCACGGTAGTTCACACTTTCAGATGTAAGACCATATTTGCAGAAACCGTCGCCACAGGGCCCCTATATCTGCAACCTGAGGATGCACCTGGTGGCTTGGTCAAAGGGAAGGCGGGCTCAATAGAGACAATAGATATTATACTAATCAGATTTGGCTCTCCGTCCTTGTAGGGTTCACAGAGGAGTCTTCATTGCACAATCAGGTTTGACTTATTTCCATGTCCAACTCTCTGAACAATCACAGGCGTCGAAGAAAGCAACCTGAAATCTTAGTTCCAGGTTGTTCCTGAAGGATTACACTGCAAAAATTATGAAACACGATCACTCAGTTCAAAATTTAACAAGAAATAATTTAAGGAACAATATTAAACTTGGAATACAATGTCAATTTAGCATTGGCAGAAAAAACTTATGTGAAATTTGGTTGCAAGTACTATTTAGTGCATTGAGCTTTATCGTGAAAAAATCAGATACAATGTGGGTCACACAGTAGTCATAGCAAATGTTTTGGTAAGCTGCAACCAAGAAAATTCAATTTCCGTTGCATGCAAACTTGAACCTTAAGGGCACCCGGTGGTCTAGAATTTTCAAAAAATCGATTTCTTTGCTGTTGATATTTTAAAAGTACAGCTTTCTAAGGCTATGCTGTTAAATTTTCATAAAGATCTACAGCCTGTTTAGCCTGTTCTGCAAAAATATAAATAATGTAATATCTATCCCTCAAACTTCAAACTCGTTTTTCTCAAAAACTACTTTTTTTACACGGCGTGATGAAAAAAAGACAAACTATTGATCCGAATTGTCTGAAATTTGGATATGTTATTCACTACATCAGTAGCTATAGCCGGAAGTAGGATAAAAATTTTATCTTCATAACTTCATATTGTTTGAGCCGAAAAACTGATAAAAAGTTAGCGTATTTTCGATTCCTAACTTCAAAGTGACGCCATTTTGTCAAAAATTTTTCTCATTAATATCCTTGTTCAGGCTATAGCTAGACTTACACAGATTAATAATTACTCTTGTTTATATTTTTCTGATGAATAAAAGTGCCAAAATCTATCACGCCACCCAGGCCTAATGTTTTGGAGGGGGCATCTTCAGCGCCATTTTAAAAATTGATGAAATTTTTATTTTTTTATTTTACTAATGTTTTTGTATTCTATTAAGGTGTTAGAATATACCTACAAATCTTCATAATTGTGATTCACTCCTTTCATTCCAAAAAAAATCTCGAAAAAGCCTTAAATTTACGAGCGCTAGACCACCGGGTGCCCTCAAATCGAGGTAGAGGCTAGAATTGGTTTTCATGGAAACATCAAAGATATTCATAAGCATTTGAATTGGATGTATCACGTCAATGGGGAAAAGGTAAGAACACGAAATTCCAAAATGCTTTATCTGAAATATCATCTCTAGTTCTAGTCGATAATATGCTGAATATCTTGCCCGGTCCTTGAGATATGACTTCAAAATTAGAAACGTCGAGATTGAGTCATGCTGGACTTATTTTTCATTCGACAATGTCAATACTAGTCAGTAATGTTTCACTGGTAATCAGTATAAAAACATTGCGAATTATACCCCAGAAACTATTCTCACTAGAACCTCTCCTGAAACATTCTTCATATCAATTTGTGAATGAAAAGAAGAGTTCAATGAATCAAGTTTTATGTTGCAAAAATGGGTTTTTTCCGAAAAAACGTTTTTTTTTAAATTACGGTAACATTGTTTGAAGAACTAGATATTCATGTGACGCAAAATGTTTTTCGGAATCGTCAAGTTTAAAATTAACATAATGACGTTATTTATGTTTCATGTGAATAATCCGAACTCTCTACGACACGTGTAGCACTGATAGCATATGGCGTATAATTAACGTCGTTTTAGATGTTATCTTACAAGCAATATAATAATCAAGAAGAAGAAATTTGATAGCGATTGGTATATATAAACTGAAATATTTGGTAAAATATCCAATAAATGTTACAAAACGATAGTTAGGAAAAATGAGTGTAACTGTCATTCCCCTCTTCGCCTTAGCGATCCTCGTTGAATTTATTGGTAAGTAGGTAATAAATGATACCAAGTTAAGTGCGATACACATATATATTCCTCAACATTTTCAAATCCAAAAATATGTCAACAGTTCGAGGAAGTTGCATATTTATTATGAAAATAATACAATTCGTAATTGGTACACGACCCTTCGGAAATTATCTACACGGCCAGCTCCGTAGGCATTGAAAAATCACTGATGACATTGGAATACTTTAAGACTTAGTAGAGTCGCTCAGGTGAAATGAATTCGTTTTGCCAAAAAATTGCACAAAATGAATTTCAAGATATGTTGTTTCACTGATTGGAACATGTACTAGCATATTAAAATATAATTTTGAATTATATACGAATTCGCGCCCAGTTCCCCAATTTAAAACGATAAAACCCTAAAAATTCCTACGAATTCTGGAAATATGCCCAAAAATTTCGAAGCATGTCTTCGACGAAGTTAAGGCCAGCACAAAGGTTTAAATTAAGATTTCTCAGATACCTTCTTGTGAATACTAGATTAAAGATACGAGTTTCATAGGCCATAATATGTATAAAATACGAAGCACAACATCCAAGAATACCTGTAATTTTCTAAAAATACTTTCAGAATCATGTAACTCCTTTAAGAAACGAAGAACATCTTTGCTGAAGGTTATCGGCTATACATTAGATTTAATTTTTTTCCCCCAGAAAAATGATGTTAATATTAATAAAAAGAAAAAATTTTTATGAAAGTTGTGAGAATAATAAAAGTAGAATTCAAAGACAATGTTGACGTATTTTTAAACAAGAATCCACTTGAATATTTGAAAAAATATTCTCGCACTACAAGATTTATCTACACTAAAACTTATTCTCGATGTTTAAGCTTGCATGGATGTTAAGGAGGATGCCGGAAGAAATTGGTACCGGATCAGTCCTGGAGTATATTTATATCAATATGATATACAGGTAAATAATGACCTATGGTACAGAGACTACGGTGAAGGACCACACGGCGAACAGTATGGACCGTTCGGACCACCCGGACTCTACGGACCCCACGGACCGCGTTTCGACCTACGTCAAGCCCTAGGCTATTTAAATTTCTTAGAAGTTAATGGTTACTTCATTGCATTCGGCGGTAATAACGAGCCTGCTAGAATACAGCGTGATTACTTAGGCTTTCCATTTGTAAGGGACCAAAACGCGTCTCGCATAAGGGTTACTGAGGACGACCTACACATGTACGGTTTAACGCAACATACCATAATACCACGATATGGTCGTCCATGATCATAGACCTGGATAATATTATCCCAAATATTCCCATGCCTAAAGATGTTCAGATTCTTATTGTTCCTTAGTTGTTTCCCGCAGTTAATGAATAAAGTGAATGATGAACTGATACATTCCCTTATCGTTTCCAATATTTTAAAATAATTTGGCTGTAAAATGATCCTGCTGTAACAAGAACTTAACGCACCTGAACGCAGTTATTGTGAATCTTCAAAATCATGACAGAACCTAAGTTCACAAAGTTCATGGTATTCATCTTAAAGTATATGAGCATGCAGGTAATATCACACGAAAATTCCCATAAAAAAGTATCGGGAAGTATTGCAAATGGAATCCAAGGTTATCATAGAGCTTTGTTCTGCTTTACATTTCGTCGCATCCATAATTTTTTTTTTACAAATTCTGTTTTGAATTGAATCACATTCTGAAACCATTGAGACATATTTCGAATCTTATAATAGAACACAGAGAACTCGAAACCTTTTACTCAGCATTCAGACGTATGCGCGTATGCTAAATGAATTTTTCATGCTTTTTAAAATAAGTGTGAAGGGGTTCCCGAGGTCGCTGATTACGAATGCAGTGTCAAAAATTTCAAATACAAAATGGCGGATCCAATATGGCGGACTAGGATGCTGAATAAATTTTTGATCCTTCTCAAAGTTGGTGTTTGGGAGTTTTTGAGGTCGCTGGCTACGAATCTGGTGTCAAATATTTCAATAACAAAATGGCAAATCTAATGTGTCAGACAAGTATGCTAAATATATCTCCGATTCTTTTCAAAGTTAGTGTACGGGGTTTCGAGGTTGATCATTACGAATCCGTTATCGGAAATTTCAAAAACAAAATAGTAGATCCAATACAAAATCTTTATTATTTAAATATATTTATTCAAAGACTTGCAAGTAAGATATGATTTAAAAAAAAAAACAATTTTCAATATTCGACATCAGAAGATTCAGATTCAATGTCTGAACATTCGCTAGCTGCTTCTGGTAGCAAAGAATTGAAATTTTTACGGGGTAATTTATTACAGGATTCTTGCGCATCTTCTGACATTTGTCCTAAAGGTAACAACGACGAAGTTAATATTTGTGCCCCATGAATGAGAAGTTTATGGAGAAGTTTTATAAGAAATTTCTTGATCAAATTCCTATCAAATCCTGTTATATCTACAGAAAAATCTGAATTTTCAAAGAGTAGAGCAAAATCGAGAAAAAAATAGTTTTAATTGTATATTTATTCGTAGTTTTTATTATATGAGTACCGAAGAAAGAATATTCGCGAGAATAAATTTTAAAAATAAATGTAGCATAATTTTTATTTATATTCGAAAAATATTCACATTTTACTGACCCTTAGTGAGCACCATATTCATTTAGGTCCCGGGCCGCGTAAAGCTTCAATCCGCCCCTGATTGAAGCCAGGCAGCATATTTCCTGTGCAGCACCCTAATAAAGTGAGGGCAAAGTAACAAACACCTTACTAAAACCGATTGGCAATTTCTGCATGGGACATTACACGTCAAAAAAATCGGAATCTTGGGAATTTTTCTACAACAAATTCAATAAAAATCTCAAGAGCGGATAGATGCAAGATTTTCTTTTTTATTTCATCAACTCATAGTATACTTTACAAAATCTGATGGGTGCGGAAGGTCGTCAGAGCCTGGAAACTCAACTTTTCTCTAAATATTTGCTTCATTTGATTCAATTTTATCTGATTTTTTCATACAAATCGTGAATTTTTTTCAAATATTACTACTGTGACTATTATACTAGTGATTTTTATTCATATATTACTTATCTCTAGCAGATAAATCCATTTTCTAGAATTAAAAAATCTTCATTCTATGAGTTCCTGTGAATTCCGGAGTACAGAACCAGTTTCACACTACGCAACCGTCAGGTGTTCACGGACCGAAGGCCACATTCAAACAGTCATGAAATGATAGGCAAAAGTAATAGGGACCTCTAGGTTGCAGGCTCTAAAACCTCGATCCTCCCTCTACAAAAGCCACCTACTCCGATCTTTGAAATAGAAAATTTATTTTTAGTATTTTGGCCAGCTTTTCGTGATTTGGTCCCACTGTGCATTCCATGCGAACTCTCGCATAACAAAGTACCCTGCTTCCGTTTCAATTCGATAGTGTCACAATCATAGAGGTATTATAGATAGAGGAGGCAAGCCAGCACACAACGCGGCATCGGGGAAAAAAGAGACAGAAGGATGGGACCAAAAGA
>WSXT02126616.1:0-10811 GCA_011762715.2 Neuroterus valhalla
ATGTATACAAAGCATCTGTAATGATAAATTAGAATTTCGGAAAATTTGTAATTGTCCACTGTAGATGAAAGAGTCGTGAAAGGATCAGATACTTACGATAACAAGATTACTAGCAACTGTAAACATGCTTTTCCGTAAAGGTGATTACTTGTTTGAGTATAACGTTTGAAGGTGTTGTGTAACCATATTTTGATTAAAAAATATTTTTATTCCAGGTAATTATTGGAAATGTTGTGCAGACCACACATTTTTGCGGTCTGTTCCGAAAATGGAGTTTAGAAACTGAGAATAACTGCTTGAAATTTATGGAAGTTACCAGTATGTTTAAAATTAATGAGAGTAACTAGGAGTTGGTAATGTTTGTCAATGTTCCCTAGAGGAATGATCTTTATATTTTGATAGAGTATTGTTGGGAAATAAAAAATTTTTAATGAAAACTTTCTGGATGTCTGGATAATGTCATGGTACATTATATTCAAATTTTCGGTGTCTGATCTGAAATTCACGGTGCTTTCATTTTTGATAATGTAGAACGTTTCTAATATGTTCCTTCTGTGGTAATTACTTTCCAGGTCGAATATCTTTACATTTTTGTTGTTAAAAAAATTCGTTTGCGTGTTTGCATAGTCCTGTCTTTTTTTGTTTTCTTGTTTTGTGATGTTCTGTGTTCAGAGATTCTGGTCCCTAGGGGTCTCTTTGTTTGTCCCACATATAATCCTCCGAAATCCATGCACTTTACTCCATAGACGAGATTGGTTTTTTCAAATTTGGGTATTTTATCCTTGGTGGAACGCAATAAAATATTTTGGAGTTTATTTTTAATTGAGAATATGACTGTGATGTTTAACTTCTTACAAATTCTTAGTATCGGCAAGTAAAGGTCATTGTGGTATGGTACTACAATAACTCTAGATAAATCTATTGTTTTTTCTTCTTCAGTGCTAGATTTTTCATTTTCTATTGTTTTAAGTCTTTTTTTGATATTGTGTTTGATAAATTCGTAGTAATAATGTGATGGTAATGATGGTTTGATAAAAAGTTAAGTGTACGTCCTGAAGCTATGGGTTTTTGGTACCAATCTGTTTCTATGTAGTCCTTATTAAAAATAACAGTTGTGTCTGAAAAACAAATCCTTTTATTGACAGGTTCCTCTAAAGTGAATTGTAGTGATCCACCTTTTTGGTTGAAAAGTTCTAAGATTTTTGTCATGTCATCTTTGTGAAGACAAACGAGAGTGTCATCCACGTAACGGTAGTAAAAAAGAATTCTTAGTGCTGTATTTTTAATTATATCTTCTTTTTATTTATTTATTTATTGTTAGTGTTTAATTACAAATTTATATTTTCATAAGTTGATGGAAAAAATAAAAAAGTATTGAAATTGAATACGCAGTCAAAAATAACTACCTCAGAGAAGCTCGAATCCATACACCTTCAAAAAAAAAAAAATTAAACGACACCTTACAGATTTTTATTTCAATATCATAAAATTTGAAAAAGAATACGGCACATACGTTTTATTTTATGTAGCCTTCCGTTATATTTTTTCCCACTTATAAAAGAAAGTATTTAAGAATATAACAAAGTATTTGAATACTTTTTTAAATATAAGTATTTCCTTTAATCATTCTTTGCACCCAAGAACTTTCCTGACCACGCGCATGCATAAGAATCTTATAACCTAAACGCGAGAACTGTCTGGTACCTTCATGCTTTACTCTCCGAGACAGCACTTTCTTGTTTTGATGAAGGAGCGAGCATCTTCCAGTTTTGGCCAACTTCTAACTTCATCTTGCTCGACCCTACGAGCAATAACTTTCTAGCGCCAACTTCTCAGTTAGCTTTTTATTGTTTATATTTTTGGTTAAGGATCATCTAGTCGATCGTGTGCGTTGGCATCCTATCATAAGGACGCCTCGATTTCTCTTGCTCTCTTTTGCTCGTTTGCACTCTTTATCTCCATCCCTCGCTCCCCACTGACAGCTGTATGTATGCAAAAGTTTTGAGTGATTTGTTGTTGATTTTTTAAATGAAATTAAATAATATAACTCTTTTAAATGAAATGACTTATTCATTTTGACGCACACCTAAATTGTCTTATTATTTCACGTGCTTTTTATACAAAAAAACCTCACCTATAATATTAATATTCATTTTATTTTCATGATTTTAAAATGTTTTACAAAAGATTTATCTGAAACGAGAACGGTGAATTTTCGTAACGTTGAGAAAATTATAATTTTTCTGATGAGTTGTCCGATAAGAGTTAGATTCGCAACAACACTCCTTGTTGTTTCTTCTATATACCTTCCTTATACTAAAGTTTTCATTTTTACCCTAGTTCTTTGGCCTTTTACGGAACATTCCGTCACGGTAGAGACTTTTTTAATTATTTTTGTTTATTTCGCTTTTTGCCTCAACTTTTACAAGGGAAAAGGTCCTTTATTATAATAAAATCTCTTTTCCTCCAGGAAAAATTTGCCCGTTTTCCATGCAATTGAACTACCGTAAGCGTTAAAAGTTCAGAGTTTGATATTCCCGAGAGGTTTTCAAATGTCAAACTGGGATCGATCAATTCTTACGTGAAGTTGTATATACTATAAATGAAAACTTTGAATCCTCATTGTGGGAACTCAATGTAATATAAAAATTGCATAAACTCAACGGAAAATCTGCACCCTTATTCAAGCTGCAAAACTTCGACATTAAACTTTTTTGAACGGAATATAGATAAACGTTCCGTAATTTGAAGAACTTTCTAAAGTGTAAAAACTCCCTGTAAACATTTGGCAATCCCAATTTTGGTATAATTACTCTTTTAATTTGTCGGGGATAATATGAATCATCTTTGTACCACTTGAATTCCTCCAAATCCCTGAAATTTTGGGTGAAAGTTTTGTATATATAACGCAATGAAGGTGAATTTTAAACCGAGCAGATGAATTTTCAACTCGAAAGAATCATTCGCTAGCAGAAAGAGAAGTTTTCAGCAAAATACATAATTCTACCACTTAAGGGAGTGTAGAGGATAAAACTAATAAAAAATTAGAATTACTTGTAATTTTGACAGTCCACGTCGTATAGCTTACTCAAGCTATGGTTTGAGTTTCGTGACCCTTCAGAATCTCAAACTCGAGAAATCAATTATTGAAAATAACATGCTTTACGAATAAGATGACGACTTAAATTATTCAATATATTTTGATACAGGTTCTGAATGATAATCTTGGAAGCACCGACGGGTTTCTTTTTGTTTCTACTTTTCTCAGAATTTTAAAATAATTTTCTCATTTTTAGGTATCTCAATTATCTACACATACAAACTTCATTTTCCCATTAGATCACATATTATTTTCGATATTTGATTTCTCGAGTTCGAGGTTCTAAAGGGTCACGAAACTTTAACCATAGCACAGTAAAAACTTGGGAGTAAATTTTGTTGCAGGTAGAATTTGAACGGCGTTTTTGACAGCTGCTATTTCAGATTCACGCCGCAATCTTTGGAGTATACATGGTATGTTCATTGCATTATGTAAAACAGTGGCCCTCCATTAGGTGAGAATATGCAAGCGCGGTTATCTCAGTTCCAAAACCTACGCGCCAAGTAAGGATAAGGGGCTGTCCATATATAACGTCATCACATCTTTGCCTATTTAAGCCCCGCTCCCCCCATATATCGCCAACCTTCATCAATAGGTCAACACCCTATGTCATTAACCGTAATCACACTGATGATACCACCCCCTCTGTGTTGACGTAATACATGGACAGCTCCTAAGAGGTATTAGACCCTGGATATGGTGATCCTAACTTGGGCATGTAAGTATTGCGCTTGCCCGGCGCAACGGTCTTCTCATTAGCCACCGTTTGGCGCGTGATTCAAAGCGGGAAAAATGAACTATTATTATAAATAAGATAGATAAGTATTATTATAATTCGCACATGAATGGCAGAGATGACGTGATTTGTAATAAGGCTTCTGACATTTATGAGAGAATTATAATAATTGTTTTTTTTATTTCTAATAATAGTTACTTTTGTCCGCTTTGAATCCCACGCCACCGGCGGCCAATGAGGACCGCTGCGCCGGGAAAGCCCAATACTTACATTTCCAAGTTGGTATCACTGCCTGGATAGTGTATTACATTACTAAAACGGGCCTGATCTGTATTATACCCTGGACAGTGGATGAAGTCAAAAATGCGGGCCGAGTTGATGCCTCAAATTGGAGTATGTTCTCGAGTCACCTGACTATATTCAAATGCCGTTTTGGGACAGCGTACATCATTAGACATCAAAAAGTGTCGGCGTTTGAACCTAAAATACATGGCTATCTTCTACCCAGGGTTGAATACAGATCAGTGGTCATGATATATACTACGTGAAAAGATCGTCTGCTTAGCATGCATGCAGGCTATCTGCAATGTAGGGTTATGGCCTAATATTACAAGGTGCAAATAACGCACCTTGCAATGTCTACAGACTATGGCGTATGATTGACAAAGTTGCCAATATAAAACTCGGTACACCAAATGGTCAGCGAATCACACTTTGTTTTAACTGCATTTATAAGAGCATCGACTTTCGCGAGTTTAATGAAATCTCTACATTTCGAGGCCCCCCGAGTCCAAAAAAACTGGTTTTACGGTTGGTGTCTGTCTGTCCTGATAAGGCCCGGATTAGTTGCCTAATATCGTATTCAAGGCCCTCAAGTACCAACGCTAGATGTTAGAAAGAAAGCAAAATTCAACTTCAGATGCAAAGGTTGCATTGTTATAAAATGTTCCAAGAAACACTTTTAACATGAGTTTGTTTACCCTCCGCTGGATGTTGATCGTATCTAAAATTGGTTCATATTCAAAACACATTACTACGTATTGTGTCATATTGTTTGCTAAAAGATTAACATTCTATGCATGTGAGTACGGTATTACTTTCGCTTAACTGAACCTTTTCTGGGAAAGTCAAAAGTTTAGTAATAATTATTAGCATGTCCATTGATAGTTTAGACTTGATACGTAGGGTTACCCCCTACGTTTTGTACAAATTCCTTTTTTTTTTGGCACGAAAATTCAACAATCCAGTCAAGAATCAAATTTTATTCGCAAAAAAATTGAATACGTTTTTCCAGATTCTTTTGTGAGAATATTGAGGTTCTTGCTTAAAAATTCATCCTTGTAGTTAAAAATGTAACCATTTGATTACGAGTTCATGTACTTTGCTGAAATTCATCTTTATAGTTGAGGATTCAACTATTTTGTTAGAAACTCATGTCATCTAGTTAAAAAATACTGTCTTGTTAAATATTGATATATCCTATTGAGAATTTAACTGTTATGTTTAAAACTCTTCTTTTTTTATTGAATTTAACTAGTAAGGATTTTTTTTGTTGGGAAGTAATTTTGTCGAGCGTTCTGAGTATTCTATATTTGTTTGCAAACTTTTTTTTTCGTTGAAAATTCTTCTCTTTAGGTGAAAAATGTAAGTAGTAGTAGAAAATTCAACCATCCTTTAGAAAGTTCATTAATTTTGTCAAAAAACAAACGATCTTGTTGAAGGATTGAAAATTCATTCAAAATGGTAGCAGAGTCATCTTTCATGACTAAAAATATACTTTTCTCCTTAAAATTCGTCTTTTCAACTTTAGAATTTATCATATTTTGATCTGGTTTCTACCTTCTGGAAGGAAATCAATCTTCTTGACATAAAATTCATGCTTTTGATTAAAAATCAAACAGTTTGGTCAAAAGTTGATGTATTTTGTTAAAAATTTAATTTATCTTCATTGCATAAATTGAAGAGGCTGAAAATCCGTTTTTTTAATATCAATAATTTTTGGAACTTAAAATGTAAGGATTCTATTTTTCGTTGAAAATTTGACTATTTGGTTGTAGATACATCTTTCTCGATTCAAAGTAACTATCTCGTTGAAAGTTTATTTATTTGGTTGGGGGTCGAACTACTCTGTTAAAAACTCGTCCTTTCTTGTAGAGTAAAAATAGTCCAAAATTATTTTTTTTTGTTGAAAAGTAATCCCTAAACTGATTTAAGTATTATATTTCTGATTGAGAATCTATGCTTTTCAGCTAAAAATTCACATTTGTGGATTAAGAACTTCCCTATTCGGTGCAAAGTGCAAATCTTCTGTTGGAAGTTAAATTGTGTTGTTTAAAATTAGCTTACTTTTGAAAGTAATTTGTTTTCTGTATAAAATAGAACTGTTTCATGAAAAAATTCATCTTCCGAATTGAAAATTGATCTTTTATTGAAGAAAAGGAACCATTCTTGGTTGAAAATGGGATTTTTGTAAGAAATACATTTTGTTGGCTCAAAACTTTAACTGTTTTTTGTTGAAATTTTTTGTTGCTTGAACAAAGAATCAAGGATAAATAAGGATAAATGACGTTTGTTAACGAAGCGGAATTGAGGGAGGAGGGAGGGGGGATATCCCATAATTGTTAACGTAGTACGTAGCTTATGGACAGCCCCTGCGACAATAACGCACGCCGCACTTTGCGAGTTGTGTACTGTGTAGCAGAAACTGAGCGAGAGAGAGAAGAGGGGTAAGTGCACATTAAGACTTCAGCGTTTGATTGGGAGCTTCACCGCTCTGTCAGCTCACAACGCGCGTATAGAAGTTCCTTTCCAAAAACAGATTTGATAGGATGAAAGAGCGTGAAACCTACTTCAGAAACCACCTGTAGAAAATAAAGTTCATTTGGATTCCCCACATTATTCAAACTATTATTTTCAGTATCAAAAGCTAATTTGATCACAATCCAACAGCAGTTCTCACGTTTAATGTTCACGTTGTATACATACTCCCTCTACTCCATGGACCCAAAATGGCGGATGCACATACTCGTCTTTATAATGCCCTAGTTTGGGAAGGGATGGTTGTAAAAATCTCTAATTTTAAGCGGAATTACTACTGTATAGGCAAAAGAACTTTGAAAATTTTGAGGGAATCGGGAGACATGACTCCTAGAATTCTTGTCTAGAAATAGTTCCCCTTCCGTTTGTGCAAATCGGTTTGATCCAATTTGAAGATTGTCCTGGATCCAAAAATCTGAGAAAGCTTAACAGGAAGGACATTGCGTCTTGAATAAAAGAAAAATTTCCCTTTTTCAAAATTGCGGAAGAATAACAATGCTTTCTGTTTTATTATCTAATGCTCAAGCGAAGGCGCTATAGTTGTTTTTTCAATAATCATAAAACGTTTCCACTATTTTTATAAGAAAATAGAAATTTGAATTTAAATCTTGTTCTAAGCTCTAATAATACCTCAAATTTTAGTAATTTCACTTGATATTACTGAAAAGGTTGCTTCGTTTGTTGATGTGTATATTTTTACCAAACGGTAGCTGACATATGATTTGCCATTTGCATGCTGGCTTGGTTTCGCGCCCTATTCATTTCTCTCTATTCATTTCTTTCAATGATCATAAAATCCACACAACCTCGCTTCCTCTTTACTTTACTTTCCAGTTCAATTTTACAGCATGCATATAAACGCTAGTATACACATTTACAGTACGTACCTTATAAACTTGAGCTAATTGCGATTAATTATACATCAAGGAAAACTAGACTCTCATACACTCTATATGTAAATTAAAACAAGGGGTAGCTGGACGAAGTTTCAAGAATAGACTTTGGCACGCGGGATTTTATATAATTTTTTTTATAAAATTGAAATCGATGACTATTTATAGGTCACACAAACCAAATTACTGCTTCTCGATGGATGCTTTTATTTCTTCCCTTCAACATGGATTTCCCACTCATAAGAATGCCATAATCAGCAAATAACACATAAGACTGATAAATACTTACATATACTTGTCTGATTCACATCGGTAATACGTAATTCATTGTCTTGGTTGATAGAAGAGCTACAGAACGTTCAGCAATATCATTGACAACTTTTAAAAAGTCGATCTCTCTTTTTATCTGGGAAATACTTTATATGTGGTTCTAATTTCAGGGTACGTATTCAAAATGTAATCAGTGTCATCACGATAAAGATAACGCAAAGCTGGCAAAGAGGAAACACCTACACGATTATATAAAGCTTTGTTTTCTAATCCTTTGACATTTTCATTAATAATTCTTCGAATAGTCTGATCTTCTTCCATAAGTTTTGAGTTTGTTACTAAGTATTGTTTGTCTTCAATTTTTACATAGTTATAGAAACAGTCAACAAGACCAGTTCTGGATCAAAATACCAGAAGTGATTCTCAAATTTCATTACAGCAGTCGTTCGCGAAGGCGTCGCTTGCTTCGAACACGACTAGAATTTCACATAGATAAGAGATACGAACATACAAAATTCTGTGAGGTTACTTATTTCTTCGACAGTAAAAATGAATTGATCACGAAGAAGATAAATTTCCCAGCAATAGATCACATTTGTCATCCATCGAGCCAAATAGTCAGCGCCAAGAATGTTAAGGCAGTAGTACTCTTTCCCTCCTTTTGAATCACAGAACACTAGCAGACAGAGCTCTATCATCTCTTTATGATCCTCTCGTAGTAGATAAGACTTTTCTCGTCGTTTAAGGATATTCTTAAAGAATTGGATGATATTCTTTCTGAGATTTTGTACAAATGGTAAATACATTCGGATATTGCTCAAATGTATAGAAATATTTAGATCATTAGATGCTTTGAAAAATGGTGTAAAGACACCAACTACTATCAGTTCGTGGATGTGATAACTGTTTGCAAAGTACAGAAAATTCCTGCTTATCAATTTTTCCAGAAGACAGCTTGCATACTTACTCACTCCCGTATTAGGAATAGTAGTATCAAAACAGTTTCCAATTATGCCGTTCATAATTTTCCATAAAATCAGAAAATTGGAAACATCAGCTGCAATGATACATTTACGGATCCCGAAAGTTAGTTTTGGAATCCCTAGCATCCCAATAAATTTGAAGAGGAAGTTTCTCGGCTTCCAAAAATTGTTGTTAGATAATGCTTGTAGTATTCTTACGATGAGCTGAACGATATGGACGTATTGTTGAACTTGATAATTTTCCTGATTTCCTCTATCTACGTCATCATTCGCAATGGATTCATTTATATTAATTCATATTAATACTGTGACCATGTTATAGGCGAAGTTTTGACTCGTTTTCATTCTCTTTTTTATTTTTAACTCCGTGCTTTTAATTATCATCTGGTGACTCCATTATACTTATACTTCTACAATATTTTATACCATGACAACATATCTTGCTCCAATTTCACAATTATAATAACTCCCTAACCACACAGGTTGTGATAAGTCTCATTCTAATTTTGAAAAGGACTACCGAAGAGTAGTCGAAACGTCAATGGTGTGACTTAAGGGACCTCTCAGTCGACTGAATAAAAAAATTTTGACCAGTAGTCAGGAAAATATATACATCTTTTTCAATATGTGACTTTTTCGCTGGACTGCATTTTCCGGATAAGGCGAATTCAGTTAACATTGAATTATTTTTTTTTTACATAGTATTTCACAATTCTTGTAAATTTCTGGTTATTTTTATCCTAAAACGATCCCAAGAACTAAAAAAAGGTCCTCACTTGCCACATATACGAAAAGATAGGCGATATATGCAATAAAAATTTGTATACTTTTCTTTTGGCAAACTTGTTGATAGTTTTTCGTAGCTTACCCTTAAACATATGATCCGATATGAAGAATATAGAGAAAAAGGATTGACAAACACAATTCGTAATGTCGTCAAGTGTACTCTCACAATCTGACATTAAGACATTCAGACTTTTCCTCTCCCAAATCATTGGGATGTATTGACAATAACTTTTTTCTAATGATCACCTCAAAAGTTGACGTTTCCATGCTTCTTGATTGTGCCTAAAGGACCTAATTTGACCAGACGTGTGCAAAGAATTTTTGCACATACGAAGTTTCAAGATGAGTCCCTTTAGCCACTCGTGAAAAAGCTGCGCATGCGCTCTTTCGAAATAAGGTGTACTTCAGTCACTGGCATTTGTCATTTCAAAGACTAGTGTTGATATCTTTGCGTTTTCGCAGAATTACTTATATAATGTTATGGATTCGACTTTATACTGTAAACTGCCGACATATGGAAAGCAGTTTCTTGTATCAAGTGTGACAGTAGGATAGTGGGTAGCTGGTAACAGTCTGACAGCTAGTGCTCCGAAATCTGTTCCGTTCAAGGTTCTCGAATTGTTTCCTTTTGATGGAGCATAATTATGAGTCCGAATAATTCTGATTTAAAGTCTCTAAATAGTGAGGATCTGTGTACTCAGCCAGACATCGTTCAAGTAGCCAAGAATGCATCACAAAATCTGCTGCTTGAGAAATGGAAAAGGCCTACGATGCAGCGTACGAGCGACTTATAAAGCGGATTGACTCAAAGAAAACAAAGTCGCTCTCAAAGAATAGATTGTTGGCGCATTTCAATGAACTGGCAGAAACAATTAAGCCTTCCGCTCTTTGGTCTCAGTATTCAGCGTTAAAGTCAACGTAAGGGACCTGTAATGATGTAAAACTGTAAACCTATGCAAAGCTAACTGCCTTTCTAGAAAGTCAATCTGCTGGATTAAAGGCTGGGAAATTAAAAAATTTGTCATCAAACGACATTGAAAAGTTCCTCAATGAAGCTTCAGACTACGATCATTTAGCAACTAAGGCATACAATACACAGAATATTAGCAGGTGAAAATTTCGGGGAGTGATAAATGTGAATTCAACTAGAAGAAACCTTTTATTGATTGAAGTTTTAATTTTTCGTTTTGGGTCAACAGACGGTGATGCGACCAAAGTGGGGGGGG
>WSXT02126627.1:0-10811 GCA_011762715.2 Neuroterus valhalla
GCTTACAAATTTTCATGGTTAGTTTTTTATTCATATGAAATTTTCAAATCTATGTACCTACCTAAATTGAAATTGATGGGAACTTAGATGTATTAACCTTTATGTTACTTTTTTAGAATAATTAACAATTTTACTGACACGAAATTGAACAATCATTAATCTAACATATTACTGTCTCATATTTACGGACCACATGAAAAAAGGAATGTTTGGGGGCATGGAACACTGAATATACTGTTCCATAAATAAGGACTATTCAAAAATTTTTGCACCTTTTATAGAACACCTTAATAAAAAATAAATACTTTATCAAACTACTGGAAATTCGTTACATATATTAAGAATAATATCATATGTTTCATAAACTAGGACAATGTTCCATAATATGAACTTATACCTTACTGGTTTCCCGTTTTCCCTATATTTCGATTTGTACAATAGGGATTCAGAAATCTTTTATTTTGAAGCAAATGGATGGATCCACTTTTAGAAGCTTCTGCCTTTTATGCATGAACACATCATACTGAGATATCGGATTTACCATGTACGATGTTTTCAACCACTCAGACATTATTTAAATACATTCGTTTCAAGGGCGGTTACATTTTCACCAACCCGCGCGACTGGCATTTGCATTTAAGCTATGTTCTTTGCGTTTAAATGCTGAGGATTTTCACTCACGATTTCTACTCCTCTTGATAAGCAGGGCTCGATAAAAGCAATGTGGACTAACGACACGAAAATGTCACTCGATTGTATAAGTTGCAGTACACCTGTCAAATTTCATCGATTTTAGATTTTGTTTTTAAAGAAATAGATGTTTTTTAGTTCCCGAGGAAGGTGGAGTTAGAATGTAGAGATATTTTTCTATTTTCCAGGCACAATCAATGTTCACCGAATCCAAAAAAGTTAATTTTTCTGAATGTTTATCTTGCTGTCAAGGTTTTATTAAAATTAAATTATTTGGGAAGAGAATAAAAATCGGCCTTATCATCGTAAACTTCTGTGTTCTAACATTTTTAGAGTACCTAACGGATATACTAGAGTTTTTAAGTCGTAATATTCGTCAGTTTCAAAATAACTCTTCTAGAAGACTTTAGTCATGAAGTTGAAAGTTTAGCGCAAACTCACACACTGCTTTACGTTCCAGAATTGCCACTACTCTTTCCTAGGATTACTGCGCGAAGCAAACTTACCAGATACAACGTTGCAAGTAAGTACCATTTTCAGTGAAACACATTTAATTTAATTACCTTTACGTTCTCACCTGAATAATCATGATATAATATTATCCTTCAGCTATAAACAAAAGCTTGAGAAATATAATTGTAGATGTACTAAGTATGACAGAGTGGGTCATGTTCGAAAATTTATTTCAATTGATGTGGGTATCTCATGCATCTAGACGGAAAATTGAGGATTGTAGTAATTTGCACAAATTAATATTTCTACTGAACAAATTGACTCCAATCATTGAAAGTGATTTTTTTATTTTGAATGTTTAACATTCTTTTATATTACAATCATGAACTTTGAGCCAAGAAAACTAAGAAAAGTATTCCAGGCTGAAATTTTTTCTGTTTTTGAAAATTACTATGCAGATTATAACTTTCGTCCAATAGAGTAGCTGAAAATGCTTCTGGCATTAACTAATAAAATATTTTTCAGTAATATATAATACGTTTTGCTAGTGCGTTTTACAAAACAAAGTTGCAAAAATTTCCAAATGAAAAGTATGATAACACTCAAAATATCAAAATATGTAAATTACAGGAATTGGTAATTTTAATTATTTATATATAAGTAAGAAAATCCAAATGTGTCTAAAATGCGTTCCTCTTTTGAACAGTAGAATTCACCATTAAAATAATAAATGGGAAAATTCAAAGCTCATGAATAGCACCGACTAGATTTACGCGACAAGTTAGCGATCAAGTTTACTATTTGACTGTTTGGCATAGAGATCAGCAAGATCACTTTCAAATTAGATTGAAGTAATAATTAATTCAAGTCAGAAAAATGATTCTTCTAACTATTTATTATCATTGCTTATAATATTTTTTTTGTTTAATGATAGAAACTTGCGTTTTTTCTGAAATTTATAACTTTTTGCCCACTTTCCACTTAAAGTAAGTTAATATTTAATTAATTTAACAAACATAATTTTTTAAGCAAATTACACTAGACCCTCGATCCTATGACGGCTTCGGGATTGAATATCGACGGCCTTTATACAGGATCGAGTGAGCTGAAACGTTAACAGTTAGGGCCGATTACACGCGAGAATGGCGGAGAGTGGAGCGAGAAGAGGGCCCCTCTCCAAACCCCTCGCACCGTCTCGTCAACGAGCTCATTTCAAAGAATTGCGACGTTCGAGTGAATTTCGATTGAGGTTTCAGTGTATTTTCACCTTCTTAGTTCTGAACAAATAATAAATAAAAACTAGAGAGAATCCTATTTTAAATATTATTTTATTGTTTTAAGTAAATTATTTTTGCTCTTTTCCTAATGTTAAAAAAAAAATTAATAAGAAAAAAGCTGAATTCATTCTGTGAAATTTGAATTCCGAATTTTCTTCTAAAATTATGGATTCCAACGCAAAAACGAAAATTTTAAGAAAAAAGTTCAACTTTCAGCCAAAGAGTTCAATTTTCGACCTGAGAATATAAATTTTTGATCAAAAATGTAATGGTTGATAATAAAAAAAAAAAAATTTATTTTGTATAAAAAACAATCTAATTCAAACAGCAATTAAATCAATCCAATCCAATTCAATCTAATTGAATGTCATTTAAATTCAATTCAGTGCAAAGTTAAACATTTCAGAAAAAACTACAACTTTCTAGCACCTATCTGAGAGAAAATTGTTACAAACAATAAAAAATTGCTTAAATAAGCATGTTTGTTAACTCGTAATAATTATTACCTCACTAAGTGGAAAGTGGACAAAAAGCCTAACAGTTCAGAAAAAACGCAAATTTTTAGCATTTATCTGAGAGAACAAGGCCATAAGCAATGATAAATTGTTAAAACAATTATTTTTGTTAAATTTAATAATATAGTAACTCACTTTGAGTGAAAAGTGAGCAAAAAATTAGAAATGTCAGAAAAAACCGCAAGTTTCTATCATCAAGCAAAGAAAATATTATTAGACATAATAATACATTGTTCAAACAAATATTTCTTTAATTTGATTGAAAAGTGATAAAAAGTTGAAAATTCCAGAAAAAACCGCAACTATGTAGAATTAATCTAGGAGGAGATAGCTATAAACATTAACAATTTGTTGAAACAATTATTTTTGCTAAATTAAATCTAAATAATTACTTACTTTAACTGAAAAGTGGACGAAAAATCGAAAATTTCAGAAAAAACCGCAACTTTGTAGCATTATTCTAAGAGAATATTGTTATAATTAATAACGAATTTGTTTAAACAATTACTTTTGTTAGTTCGAATTGATTATTACCTCACTTCAACTGAAGAGTTGAAAATAAGATGAAAAATCCAGAAAAAAAACCTTGATCTTCTAACCCTTTTCTAAGAGAAAGTTGCTAAAAACAATAAGAATATGTTTAAACAATTTAAAAAAACATTTGATTATCAGTATAAAGTAGTATTTCATGTACTTGAAACAATCTGCGTTAAAAAAACCGCAAAGAATCATAATTAGCGCCAAAAACTCGAAAACCCTATCTTTTCACTTATGGGGGTTTTGTGGGACCCTATAAAACAGACTAATGGGGTCGATATTTGAAAAGTAATATTCTATTCGCGCTATGTGACTAATTGTGAAGAGAAATTGTGAATTTCGAACTCGATTCACCTTATATTGAGAATTCCGAATAAAATTCACGAAAACGTCTTTTTTTCTGATAAGAAATACGTGTTAAACTTCATGGGTCTTGCGCCACCTCTAAATATTTTTTTTTTTTAAATGCGTTTATTTTGTTGTGAATTCGAACCAATTTCCGGGCGTTCTGCATTAAAATTCGAAAACAATTTTTTGGACCACCCTTTTGTGGAGTCATTTTGGAGTTCAAGAAAAAAAAAAACAAATTTCGCATTTCAGATATTGAATGGATGAAAAAGTTTGTTTGAAAAAGTCACCCAGTTTCGTGATATTCGAAAATTCAATCATGAGTTCGAAATGGCTCGAAACCGAGATTTCAACTCCAAATGACGATAGTAACTATGATTTTGCAAATTTCCAAAAAACTAGGAATTGGGGTTTAGGCTATTCAGTATTGAATGGAAGGGACTCAAAAGTAATTAAAAATATTCACTCAGTGCCGAGAAAAATGGAATTGTATTTTTTACTTTAAGGTTGGAAAAGCTTTCCGGACAGCTTCAAACGACAATAATTACAGCGATCATCATAATTTCCCTCATATTGGGTTCCTTATTGTAACAATATGTTCATATCAAGAACAAGTTGGCAATTGACCTCTCCAGTTGTTCTTTTTCTAGTAGGAATTTTGGAAAATGCTGCCCCAAAAAAATCCCTTCGTAGGCATGTGTATTAGAATCTATCTAACTTTTTGAGCTAATAAACACGATTTCTAAAATTTGGCGCTTCACTCCTGCATTTCTACCCTCCAATTGTCGAAATTCTAAAATGAGTCTTTTTTACTAAAATGGCACTAATGAAAAAATTTTACCATAGACTTTCCGCGAAGTGTGTTGGTCAAACTGCGCGAATTGTTTCCCACGATGGTAAAGAGAATGTCTTATTCAACATTTTGAAAGTCTGTCAAACTGTGCTATGGTAGGAGGATTCTATAGTCATGCATTCAAAGAAGAAATTGCAGACACTTAAATTTTTTGGCAATGATCCACAACAGATTTGCATCTCAAACTTATGTGGATAGCAATATGCAAGGAGAATTGAATAACCCATTAATTTTTCTTTTTCCTCCGCTAGTCGGGTCGGAACTTTTTGCTTCTGGTTCATGCTTGCGTTATAATTCACTTGAGGTTAGCAGAAGATTCTATCTGCATATCTCTGTGAGATAGACGACACAAAAAGAGGTACGAAAGAGAAAGAATGGAAAGGTGAAGAGAAAGACCTTAAGATGAAGAGGCACGTGGTAGGAAAGAGAGACCAAGGTGAAAATGAAGGTAGCATCCTTTGCCAACCTTTGCATCTTTTGCATCCTTTGCATCCTTCGCATCCTTTGCGACTGAGGTGCGCGTAGGTTCCGTTTTTAAAAGTGCAGCATGGTGTGGCATGGCACGTCGCGGCGCACGTCCCAGACCGACGAGCCGCATATTATTACGAATCTCTTTTAAATTAACGCAGGCGTATATTATGCCACAGATGCAGGCCAGACTGTGCTTGGAACGCCGCTGCACGTTGAGAAAGAAGAAAAAAAAAGATTGAAGAAAGAGGAAATTAAAAAAAAGTACATGCACTACAGTGAAAAAGAGAGAAAAACGTTGAGAAGGAACGAAAATTCAGGGCCGTGACATTATGTATAATTATAGTGACAGCAAGAAGCGAGCTTGGGTTAAAACTTATGATAATAGGGCACGTGGTACAGCTCAAGAGGGTATGTGCAGAGCAGGCATAGTGAATTTCTCTGCCTTAACTCCTTTACAAATGACCTACTCCCCTGGCGTACAAACTGACATGAACAACCCTTTCCCCCTCTTCTCTCCTATCTCCCTCCCACACTCTCACTCCATCTCTCTCTCTCTCTCTCTCCAAATTTTTTGCTATCTCGCTTTCTCCATGTCGTTCGTGCTTACGCCACGTTTTACTAGCCAAGCTACGAGTGCAGGGCTTTACATCATAAATATGCATCACCAGAGCCTCATGTCCTCCACTGACACGGTAAACGCATGACAAAAGCCCACAGAGTAGAATCAAGGGCAATTGCAATGATAATTAAACCGCGAAATGAAGATAGCATTGACTCCAAATTTGAATGGTTGAAGTTGATTGCACTAAAGGTGATACGGAGTTGAAGGGTGCCAGTGCTGGAAGACATGAGTGACCAAATGAAATTTTTAATTTGAGGAAAAAAGGGATTATAAGGAATATTTTACTGTTGAATCGAGAAAACCTGATTCTAAGACGTCTCCAAAATCTAAAATTATATAGTATTGCAAGGAAATAATTCTTTATTGTATGTATTCCTGGATTCACGCTGCAAATTATTAGAAGGGTATTGAGGATGAGCCTCTCCTTCCACAGATAGGGTCGAAACAAAGGAAGATACAATACAGTTGATATGGTAACTTTGTTCAATTTTTTGGTAAACTTTAACGACGTGAAGGTAATTTTCGTTGTGAATAAATTTTATCACTTTGGTTTTTACTGTGTT
The DNA here is from genome assembly GCA_011762715.2 of Neuroterus valhalla. Classification (NCBI taxonomy): domain Eukaryota; kingdom Metazoa; phylum Arthropoda; class Insecta; order Hymenoptera; family Cynipidae; genus Neuroterus; species Neuroterus valhalla. Next base: position 6,330 of record WSXT02126627.1, read on the forward strand.
CGCGAAATGTCACAAAGTGACAGTATGCTGATCTTGTGAATATTTTTGTTCCTCATAAATGGATATATATAATGACGTGATTTTTCTTTCTTTTTTTTTTTTGGTTGATGTTTTGTTTATATAGGAAAAACCTACGAGCGGATGATGTACGACTAGCCTCTTGCACATTGGGCTCCTCTTCTGTTCGCCTCTCGAAGATGCCCCACGATTAATTCAAAGTAAATAAGAAGTTAATCGTACAACGAATTTTTGAGCAAAGAAAATACTTCCATTTTTGATGATTAAGGTAGATGTCTCGCGAAAGTCACATTCGAAAGTTTACGCTCCGATGGGTGCAAGGATTGAAAAATTCTCTCCTCACCATTGGCGAAAAATTTCAATTAGGTTTGTACACTCGCATACGAATACACACGGTCACAGTAACAGTTTGCAAGGCAACGATAGTGCTGCCTACCCCCAATATGTGCCACGCGAGAACATGAATATTATTCTTTGCAGCATTATATCTTCCATACTTAACGGTAAATAATTGTTATTGTGCATTGTTTTTTTTAGTTTTGACCTTTGGTTGATGTAATTTGTAGTTTTAGATTTCAAAGGTCCAATGAATGAAAGACGAGAAATTTGATTCGAATAACATTTGGCGACGTTTCGGACTCGACATAAACCCTTTTCAAGCCTGTTGGAAAAGAAAACTTTATTTTTTTAATGTTTGTTCCTTGTTTTTGAAAAGTTGTGCCCTTAAAATTACTTTTCGGATAGCCTTCAAAATTTTACTACACTCACGTTACCCTCATACGTCATACTTTTAATCAGGTATAACCATATACTTATATTATATTCTATTTTTTAAACTGTTTCTGACCAACTTTAAACTATATTTGTAAATTATTTTCACTCCGTAAAAATTTTTATACAAAAACCTTTTTCATTCCTTGTCTTCTCAATGAAACTATATGTTTGATCGCCAAATTTTATTCAAATCAAATTTCTCGTCTTTCATTTTTTGGACCTGTAAAATCGAAGATTACAAATGACAATAATTGTTATTTTTAAAAATAAAATTCACACGATATTTTTCTGTATATCTTTAGTTTTTGGGCTCATTGGTGAGCTTCGTTTCTATACTAGACTTTGTAATGTAGATTTTTATGAAAACTAGATCAAATATAAAACTTTAATGTAAACTAGATTTTTAATGAAGCGAAGCATTTATAATGTACACAATATTCAATTATGTCTACACATTCTGAAAATTTCAGACAATCCGTAAGTAGGGTCCTATTTCGGCACAACTAACTTAGAACTCACATTTTTTTCGAAAAATTACGCAAACTATGGAGAGCAGTTTATAAACAAAACTTTTTCGATCTTCAAATCAATTGAATTATTCTCCAACTAAACGATTATTTTGTGTGTTGTGAAGGATAGATGAAAATTGGCTAGAATGGCATGTAGTTCAACAAACTTCAACATTTCAGTTTGTAAAACGTTTTTTACAGTTCAGCAACAATGATTATTGAGTTTCTGAGATTCTGAGTAAGAAAAAGCTGGTCTTCCTCACTAAAGTGAAAGAGATATCATTTTTGACGATTGAAAATCTCATTTTTTGTTTGCACAAAATATGAATGATAGTTCATGAATCGAAATTGAATCACTCCCGGAAATCTATTCTATCCGTCACCAGATGCTTATCTTGCGTATGTCAACCAATTCTTCGGGAGAAATATAAGGAATCGATGAAAATCGAAAATTAATACACTTAGGCTAACATTATTACTGTGCTGAGAACAAAGGTTTTGTATAATGAAATATTAAAGTTTTTTAAACTTAATGCTATTTTAGTCGATTCTTCTGCGATTTTCCTCATTTTTTCATTTTGTAAAAATACAAAAGACAAACATCTGCATCTCTGAAGCTTTAAAAATTTTATGAATCATGTTCTCAACATTGTTACTGATCTAAAAACAAACGCTTCTAAAACGAATATTTTGAAGTTCGTTGAACTAAATTTCAGACAATTTTGACGGATTTCCTGTATTTTTTCCGGAGAGTTTGTTAAAATATACAAGATAAATATCTAGTTAGGATATAATTTTAGATACTTTATGATACAGAACAATTTTCAACAATGAACTACTATTCATGTTTCGCTTCATCCTTGACAATAATGAAATACTTCATCAAAAAGAATGGAAAAATCGTTTTTTAATTCTTGTTTTTACCATGACACTTCATCAAGGTTTCATCCATCAACATTGTCAGTTAAAGTTTCATTAAAATATATAAATAATGCTTGAGAGAAAAAAATTAATTTTTAAACTGATTATAGAAACACCTATACTTGAAATTCATAATCACAACAGTGAATTTAAATTAATATTAAATAAATTAATATAATTAGGAATTGTTAATCAAATTATTAGGAATAAAATTATTATAAATACTGGAGATAATAAATAAAATATATAATTCAAATTTAAAAGTAAAAATAATTCTTTTCCGAATAATTTAATTGCATCTCTAAATGGCTGTAAAATTCCTATTAAATTTGCTTCATTTGGGCCTTTACGAATTTGGATATGTTCTAATAATTTTCGTTTTAATAAAGTCAAAAAAGCAAGAATTACTATAAATATTGAAATTATTAATAAATTAATACTTATTGAAATAATAAAATTTGAATTAACAAATATATAAATTTCTAGAACTCAACTTATTAGGAATTAGGTTATCACAGAAATTGTAATTTTTATGACTAAAGTATGTCCAAAGTTTGCGCTTTCGTGTCATCACAAGTAAGAATAAATAATATGAAGGTCGAACATCTCGTACCAATCGTGCCAATTGCACGGAATATGAGATGTATAAAAATATATTTTCTCTTCAAATCAATGTAAGTCGACACAGAATCTTGAATTTCAGACAATCCATGTTCAATTAAGCATAAAATACTTCTTACGCAGGTTTGAATTTTTCTCTGGGATCAAAAAAACATTTTGACTGTATGAATATTCAGTATGCGGGATATTCAAAAATTTGAGAGTGTCTTCTCTTCAAATTGCAGAACAAGGTTGTTCCTTGTAGGAATAGCAATCATATTCATAGTTGCAATGCCTAGTATTATTGGTATTGATTCAAGAGTGATGGCAGTATAGAGGCTGCCAGATCCGCCCATTTATAAGACGAGACGGACCACATCCGACTGAAACCAAGCCAAGCACTGCTTAACTTCTTTCATCGGACGAGAAGCCTGAAACAATTTTATACGTCCAAATGGACACACGTTCCTACTCAACTTACAAACTAATCATAAAATCACATTCATGCAAGAACTCACAATATTTCAGGATAAGAATTTTTTTATCTCTGTACTGAAGAAATTGCATTCAAGTCGCCCATTTTCAAGATAAAAAATAATTTATCCTTTAGTCTAATTAAATTATTAGAAATCGGAAACTTCTGTATTTTTCTTAAATTTCACCTTTCAAAATTCCTTAAGTATTCTTGAAAATTTAGATCATGCTACACAGTAAGGGGCTGTACACACATTACGTAACAGATCCAAGGCGGGAGGGGGGTCAGAAGATTCAGTAATACTTTGTTACGGAAGGGGGGCGGGATTTGAATCAGATACGTAATTTTTTTAAATTCGGAAAATAAAATTGAATTCCAAATCGAACAGGACTAATTTCTCACAAAAAAGTTGAACTTTCGGCCAAAAAACATGTCTTCGGAAAAATAGTTGAATTTTCAACAAAATTATTACATTTTTCTCAGAATTGTCGAATGTTTAACCAAATGTATTTGCAAACCACAAAGAGAAATAGTCTACCAAATTCTTAAATTATCTTGCAAAAAAGATTTCACTTCAATTGAAAACAGATGCAACCTCAACCATATAAATGACTTCTCAAGTCATAAAAACGATTTTTGTGAAAAAATAGTTGAATTCTCAAGAAAAAAGTTCGTTTCAAACTGAGCAAAATTAATTTTCATTTGAAAAAGATATTATTTCTACTTTTAAAAGCGAACTATTAATCAAAAAGGACAATTGTCCTAAGAAAAGATCAATTGTCCTAAGAAAAGTTCAATTTACAACGAAAAAAGAAAACTTCGACAAAATCGTTGAATTTTTGACAAAATAATCGAAGTTCAAAAAAACAGTTCAATTTTTGATCGAATAGCTGAATTTTTGAAAAAAATATGAACTTTTTACCAGGAAGATTAATTTTATATCAGAAGGGAAAATTTTAACTAAATACATCAATCAAACAATGAGTTGAATCTTTATCAAGAAACTATGAGATTCAACCAATAATGGTAGAGTTAAATTTCTAGTTCAAAGAACTACTTTCTAATCAAAAGAATAAATTTTGAACTAGTTTTATTCAAAAACGAAAAGAATACGATTTTTCAACAAAATAGTTTAGTCCTCAAACGAATAAGTGTATTTTCGACGAATATGATAAATTTCCTGTC
>WSXT02126638.1:0-10810 GCA_011762715.2 Neuroterus valhalla
TATTTTCACAAAAAACATAACACACTACAACTTATCACATATAATGAAAAACAAAAATATCAAACATAACCTACAGGTATGATTATAACACTAATTTTATATACTAAATTCAAACAAAAACTGTCACTATAAATACTCCAGAAGAATTCATATACTTTTAGGATCGATTTTCACCATTTTATTCGAAAATAACAACCGACGCGTTGTCGAAACGTCAATGTTACACGTTCTGAGGGATCGCTCAGACGGCAATAAAATTTCTGACCAGTAGTCCACAAAATTCTATCTTTTCCTTAAATTATTTACCCTGGTCGAAAAAAGCAACATCCTTTATGAATGCTATGTATTATTGAGCTCGTCCATTTGCTTAGAATAAAGACAAGATGACCTTGTCCTTCCATTTTATTCCATCTTAACTTAAACGGATAATTCCAACAGTCTAAGGAACAATTGCAGAATTATGATATTGCAAGTTGATTTCACAAGCCTATGACAAAGCCACTGATTTGCGTCCTGAGGTTGCGGATAGAGGGTCCCTGTGCAGAGGGTTTCTGCTGAACACGGTTATGAAGGCTAATAGACAGTCGCGGGCAATTATCTAGGGAATGTCCCAAAGAAGAACCCCTCAAGCTAGGGCATGAACAACCGCGCAGAAAGCTGAATACTTCAAGGATGAGTTGTCCCTTATGATGTCTCTAGGATACTGGGCGATCTCCCAGAGTATGCAGCCTTACCCTTTGCATGCGAGGCTCTGCGAGAGTTGATAACCCCTTCCTAGCTACTCGTGGGAATAATGATAGAAATCAGAACCCTAATCCAGTTGTAGGTGTGGTTTAAAATTATGGAACGCGCAGAGCGCCGGACAATGGTTCGGCAAGTATTGCCCATCGTTCTAGAGTTTGTGGTGCTGAATTAGATGGAAACATGATGACGAATCGGCGTGACAATCGACTTCCTTTAAGGACGGATCGACTTGACGATCACCTGCTTATTTTCCACATAGCCAGTATTGTTTTCAACTGCAAAGATAACATGGCACGCCTGCACACTCTGTGATGCCAAAAACACCTAGAGCTTTCCCAACTTTCGCAGCAAGTGTTACGGAACCGTGCCGTCAACCTTTCGCGAATAAGAGATATACGCGGAACGCTTCCTCAACCACTGTAAGAACAAGCCGCAGAGGAATATCAGGAAGCGACATTAGGACCAACTGCTGAAACAACGCATCTTCCAAGAGACGATGGCGATTTCAGGACAAGGAGTAACATTAACATTTAGGTTCCTCCTAAGTTCGATGTTCTGGCTGGGATGGATGCAAACCTTCGTGAGGATCTTCCGGAGCAGTCTGACCTCTCGACCATCACTCGTTCAGTTTATGACGCAGTGAGAGGCATCCTGTATGCAGTATGTGATCGACTGCATCAAATCCGGTAAGCCTGTCACAGCAAGGGTCCGAAAGTTCGCTTAAGAAATGATGATCCATTATCTCACATTGAGAATGTCAAAACTGCTGACAATCGAGTAGCTTACTGTTGACAAAATACTGATGCTATATGACGCAAGGAAGAGAATACAAGAGAGGGATGGATGGGTCAAAGGGAATCAACAGTGTTTGGCTGACCCATCGCGCCTCTTAAGCGATCCCCCTGTTGTCGGATTTGCCTATTCCTTAGGAAGAACTGTACTCCTAACAAAGAAAGGTGAATTGTCCATCTCAAGGAACTGCAGGCCAATGAATTGTCTGAAAAACGCTATACAAGATCTTCACAGCTATACTGAATGACAGGATCGTTCGGATAATTAAACCTGTTGAAACCAGATCTGCGAACAACGTGGATTTAAAAGAGGCGCAGCAGGTTGTCGGGAGAACCTGCTGAGCGATAGGAGTGTCCGCAAAGACGCTGCAAACCACCAACGCAATTTTCCGATGGCCTGTATTGATTACCAGAAAGCTGTCGATTCAACTTGCTTGAAGGTTCATCCACGTGAGTCATGCAATAACCCTCCCCACCCCCCTTCTTTGTATCACTTCATTGACACTGTTTCTCGCAATTTGCGATTCTCATGGGTACCTCTGCTGCGTAATGAGGGATCGTAAGCATAAGGCCACTCATATATTTTATAAAGTCACTTGAAAATCTATGCTTCTGGGAAAGAGCATCTCGAGAATGCTCCAAGAATCGTCGAGTGGTGCACACGTGAAATTGGTATGAAATTCAGACTGGACAAGCGTGCCAAGATTCATCGGAAGCGTAAGCGAATCGCAGGTGGAGCTGTTGACCCTGAGCTCGTGGACAGAAATGCTTTGAGATACCTTGGCGTTAGGGAGACATACAAATACCTATGCTTGCCTCCCGGCGTTGAACAAGATATCTGCGACTAAGATGCTTGTCGTCCCTGTTCTACTCTTCTCTTTGGGGTAGTTCCATGGACGAAGAACGAGCTCGATGCCTCCGACTACGCTGAAGATCATTCATGTGAAGAAAAGCTTGCATATCAATTCGTCCGTTCCGCACTTATACATTGCACGCCATAAAGGCGGGTCCGGACTTCTAAATTTCCAATGCGTTTACATCCAAATTATTCTCAGCACGGCCAAAATCGTCGCGAACATTAGAGATCCTCTCGTGACATTTATCAGGAATCACGAAATGATTGGGAAAGGAGCTTTCCTCTACAAAGTCGTAGAGCAGGCAGCTGAGACCCTTGGCCTGAATCTTTCAATCAGGGGTAAGGACAGGGCATTACTCCATCAACATGCAATACTTCCAATAGCACAGGTTAAGGAAGTAGAGGCAAAAAACTTCCTGAAACAACATGAGAAGAAGATGATGCACGGAAACTTCAACAAAATTGTAATCGATCAACCCTTGTCTGGACTCAATTCAGTCACAGAGAGTTTAATTTTCGCGTGTCAGGCTGTTCGATTTTCATCTCAAGATATCGTAGCCACGTATTACGTCAGGAAGTTTTTAGCGATAAGTGCATGGCGTCATGTGCAGAACTGCAAGAGAAGTTAAATAGAAATTGATCTTTTAAGTGTAATGGTTTTCAATCAGTGGCACACATTTTAATTTTTACAAGGTCAGTATTCTTCAAATTTTCTATTGGTTTAAAAATCATGGCATGTTCTTTATGTGTACAGTTATTGGTAATCAACAATAAAAAAAGAATTACGAATTTAATAGTCTATTATGCACCTACGGAAAAAAATGTCTCATTCATCCCGTGGTGTATACAATTTTTTCTTCTACGCTTGGTGAAAAGTCGCGTTTCGTGAAGCAGGCTGGATATTGCTGAATGGAAAACTAAGAAATAAATTCGTGACGGATGAAAAAAAAAACTGGGAAGCAGCCCATTCATGTTTCTTTTCTCTGTAAAGAATCCTTTCCCGTATCGAAATTTTTCCCTGCCTTTTCCCCGGTGAACAAACACGAACGCTAATCCTGCTTCTTGCACTCAAAAATCCGCGGATTTTACGTATGTGTTTAAGGAAAAAAACGTTCTGTCTTTTAAACATTTGCCCACATTTTAGGAAAAGTGTGTTATGTCGAACCTGCATTTTTTTCAGCTTGAACCTAAAACATATTTTAATATTTTGCTTTTTTGGGAAATAATTTTTTTCCAAATTTTCTGGCACAAATTAAAAAAAATGCTAAAAAAAATTACAAGAAACTTCGCTCATTCTACTAAGTTCTCCAAGAAATTTCTTCTACTCTTCTTTATCTTACATCATTCGCAAGAAAAATAAAGAAAATTTAATGTTTAGAATTCGTGCTCGAATAAACACAACATTCTATAGGTTTTATGGAAGCCAAATGATTCCCGTGAACACGAGCATTTTCCCGCAAAAAACTGAATTTTTTGAAATCATTCTTGCGATCGATGCGACGTATGAAAGAGTAAGATGTATTTTTGGCAAAACTTTCCAGAATAAGCAGAGTTTTTCTCCAGAATTTTGTGGAGTCGGTCAACACGTGAAAAAAAATACCGAAATTCGATATTTTTATTGAAAATTCTCATTGACACAAAATCATTGAGCTCGATAATGCGCCAGAAAGAGGCATAATCAGGCAGCATTATGCAACCTCATCTTGAGTTTCATCCGCTATTATGCAATTGATGAAAGTTTTTTCGGGTCAGGACTGAATATGGACAGTCACACACATGCTCAAACTGAAAAATCGACCAAAAGTGATCATTCTATTTCTAGCAAGTCATCTTTCAAAAGATGCATCCATTAAAACACAACTAAAACTTAAATAGTAAGACTGTTTCTGGCAAATATTTGGTGCAGAGCAAAAATGCTAAAAATGCCTGGACAACACATTATTGTTAGGGTCATCTCCTAAGGACATACACATCAGAATCTCTGTATTATGTTAACAGACGGCTTCTGTTAGGGGAAAGTACATCACCATGAGCTAAAATCTCTGCTCAGAGTCAACATTGCAGACAAGAATATATAAGACCTCAAAACAATGCTGCACGAATTCAGCATGATTAAGTCTCATAGCCATAAGAGCAATAACAACAGGATTATCCGATTCTTTATTTTGGAAAGTGATTTCACAATCTCTTGCACATTTTCTGAGAGTAGGTTTTGCAAAACAAGGAATCGATCATCTGGAAAGACAGATAGAATCAGAATTTTTCTCTTGACCTTAAGCAACTTATCATCATTTACAGTACCCGTAACAAGCTTTGTTGAATTAGAAAACTGTTGAGAAGCTGTGAGGAAGACATTGCCCGTGTCCCCTTGGAAATACTCACAAAAAATACCATCACATATCTGACTTACGAGTCTTAATCTTCTCCTCCAAGTTTATTCTCTTACAGCTCTCGGTCTCACGCTTGTAATCACAACGATCAAGCCGCGGAAGATTTAAAACGCGAGGATGAAAAAGCGCTCAAGGACGACCTACAAATGGAAAAAAGTGTCTTCAGTGGTCGTTTGACCCTAATTATGCGCGTATTATGCAAAACGGGTCTCATGCTGCATTATGCTTCGAATTATGCGATATCATGTTTTGTAGAAATACAGTAAGTCGGTTCCTCAAACATAAAAAATCGTGATATTTGATCATTTCCATAGGTTCTAGAAAATTATGCAATTATGCAAGCATCATAAAGTCAGTACTCCTACACATGGAAGTACCTATCCATCAGGAAAATTTGAGCAACAAAGAGTGTGTTATTTAGTAAGATCGACGTTTTAAATTCCCAGAACTTTTCTACTCAAATTGGTGGACCACATGTCTCATTTCAATTAAAAAAGAACATATTTAAGAGGCGTATGATTCTGTGACTTGCAGATGCACTGCCTGCCTGATTTGAAATAAATTTGGTCTGTGTTTACTATGCGGTCAAACTTGATTTTAAGTCTTCTTTTATTATAAGACACCCAACCTAGAATTGGTCAGGGAATGGAGATAACTATCGTGAGCAATATACTTTACAACAAAGAATTTTTAACACTGAGTTTCCGCGAAAGAGAGGCATATCAATTGTAGTCATAGCTTAGGAAGGTTCAATTTGTGCTAATTATTGAAAACTACCTACATATTTTTTGTGTATAGAAGTGACACCCTGGGGACTATGTCCTCTGTCCTAGATCGCCTGGGACACATATCTCTCTGAGGGACGCTATTTTCTCTATTGCTTTAAATGATTCGTACGGGACGCATCATTTCTAGGGACAATGTTTTCTGACAAGAGGTCGCCTGAGAATATATACCTATCAGGGACCGTGTTCTGATCCTTCGTTGCCCACGCCAACTATCCCAAGTTTTCTCATACCAAATAATTGAAATCATGCGTATGTCCATGCGACGTTCTTGCATACGTCAGAAACGACCGATATAATACATCGAAATCGAAATATTATTGTCAGTATAGGATTACGTCCTAAAAAAAAGTTACGAGGTGAAACTTTCTTCCTCAAAACAAGATTCATTCTTTGGGGAGGTCGAAAACGCGGATTGAATGGAGTAAGGATGCGTGCGTGGAGAGTGGGGAGACGCAGAGTCAGTTCAAATACGAGCGCTGAGCAATGGAGAGCGAAACTGTCGTGCATGCAAAAAGTCTGATGCGTGAAGCGAAATCGCATTTAAAGTCCGCTTATACGAACGTAAATTACGGAGACCGGAAGTTTTTGCTATTCACTCTTCAACGTGAATTATTAGGTGTAACATATCAGAATAAATTCTGAGCATTTTGAGCAGGTAAAGTTTTGGAATCGGTCATTTGATCAATTGCGTTGTGCAACAACGCGTCGAGATCGCATCCTTTTTGACCAAATCAGAATTACAATGCAGAGGATTTTATAAACTTTTACAGGCAAGAGTGGCATCCCAGTGCTGCAAGTATTTCAGGATTATTCCAACCTAGATGAGTTCTGGAAGATGAGAATGGCGATGTTCGGCGTATCCATTCTGATTCCGGAGCTCTTGCAAATTTCTACCGGGGAGCAGCGACACCAACTGGCATTGACGAGACACAACTTTCGGACGCGGCTATGTCGGATATATAAGGAGGAGGGGCACAACCGCCTTTGTATGCCTAATATTGGAATAACGTCGACGTCGTGATGCGTTGATGGAGCGGATGTTTAACGAACTGCCAGTGCAGAGGAATAATATACCTGTAAATAAAAATGAAAATTCAACTTCGAACCCGATGTATCGTATTATGTCGGACCTGCCAAAAGATATTAGTGATTCCGATGGTGGAGATAATAGTGCAAAAACTCGCGAGTGGCTAAATCAAATCCGATATATTAAAGAACTGTACCAACGGCCGGAGTCTTTTTTTTTGGAAACTCGACGTTATAATTTAAAAGGCGCTGCTCGAAAATGGCTCCGAGTACGATTATCGGACCTTAAATTTTCGAAAGAGTTCGAAACAGCTTCCAAAGGATCTTCATCACGGACGACAGCACGACTTTCAAATGGAAGCGAATGACCGAACGAGTGCAGGAGAAAGGAGAGTCGATAAGTTCATATTTTCATGCTAAGGTCAATTAATATTACGACGTAACTCTGGGTGTGACCGACATGGAGGAGCAAGTCCTCGTAGGTTTGTGGTCCCTAGGATCTTGTTGAGCCATGTCAAGTCGCAAGCATATCGCCCTTGACGATTTACATAATGATTCATTAAAACATGAACGTCTTGATGAACATTGTTCTGCGAGAATCCAGACTCGCGAGGATTTTGATGCTACTCAGAGGGAATATTCGGCATGTGAAAGAATAAACCGGAATCATCCAATAATCAACTTAAACAACTAATTCAATAAAGGCACTGCACTATCCCGACTGCAGATAAGGAAGCGGCAGTAAATTGAATTGGTGTTAACTGCGATCCAACCATACAAAAATACATCAAGAAGGCTGTGCTGGACGAAACGGTATGGAATGTGTTAGTGGATCCTGGAGCATCTGATTGCACCATCAAAACCATGGTGGTTCTGTCAGGAAGTCTTCAGATGCTACGTGATAGTTGGAGATTCCAAGGCTTTAGTTCACAAAAATATAAAACAAATTCGCCTGTAATTGTGTACTTGGATATTTCTTGCTCGAAGACTGAAGCTTTGCACGTTAGATGTAGATGTCGTTGAATCCATGCCTAAGGACATCTCCAATATAAGCGTGGAACTTCCGGCACATACTGTAAATTTTATCATTGCGGGTAACAATCTTCTTCTGACAGTTTTCAATCTGATCTACGCTGAGAATGGGATCATCAAAGGAGGGGAAATTTCAAAAGGTGAATTATTGAAGGTTACCACCACAATTACAGCTGTTTCCAGAGATTCCGTCAAGTTGGAAGAATGTCGATGATTACAAAAACAAAGGAGGTTTAGTGGACTATTTAAGTGGAATAAATGAGTATGGCTATACTGTATCGAAAAGTATTTCAGAATTAGACTGTACTGATTCAATTAAAATACGGATAATTTAGGAGCCTGAAAGTAAGCCTGTTGGTAGCAAAGCTCATTCAGCAAGTACTGAAGAGCGTCAAACATTTGAAAATATTACAAAGGAAATGAAAGATGCGAGAATTTCAACTGATAAAAATTCCACTTATACAAGCCCGGGTTTACTAGTTGAAAAAGCAAATGTCATACCGCGAATGGCCGCTGATACCCGAAAGTTTAATAACCAGAAGGAACGGTTCTATTCTCCGTTACCAAATCTGGATGATCATATTCGACGTTATACGATGCGGAATAGTCCATTACACTTGATTCTGTTCTGATTGCGAAAGAGGATCGTCATAAAACTGCCTATATTACTGCGGACCATCTTTTGTCGTCAATAAGTGATTCTATATTTAAACTATAAGGGGAAACCATCCTCTATCACAAATATTGTTCGAATCAGACATGTGTCAGACCGAGTTATTTACTTGACTTGCACCGTCTCAGTGTGAATTTCCATTGCCACAACTCGAGTATGGTGATTTGAGAATGACTTAATTGAGTTTCTCTCATCCACTGATGAGTTCTGCTTGAGAAAGTTCAGACTACTCCTTGCGTGTGATACCAGGTGGTGCCCCCCTAGCGTAATCGGAGCTTTTTGTCGGTGCCCGACATAGAAATTGGTTGAACTTTGAATCTTCTCATCGTTCATGCTTAACTCATACCATCTCAGTAATAATTTCGATTGGATTTTTGATTCTCGTGATCATTGAAACTTGAGTTTACAACTTAAGTACGGTGATGTGATATTGGTTCCTCCGTGATTTTGTGATCCGATGATAAGCACCACCCGAGAGTGCTCAGACAATTTCCCTAGTGCGATCTCTGAAACTACGCTTCTAGAAAAAGCATGTACATTTTTGTCCCTGCAACTCAAGCCTTGGCATGCTCATTGTTTGAGTTGCAATCCTTCTTACTGTTCTTGTTTGCGCTTACAGCTCGGATGCGATGGTGTGGAATATCTCTTCAATGGGTTTGTGTCGGATCACCGATTCGTGAGTCATTATTGAATAAGTTCTATTTATCTTGTAAATTCTCTGTGAACAAGTTGTTGTTTTCCATGATTCAAGATCTACGAATCACTATTCACTATGGATGTAGTAGGTCACTCATTGATTAGAGTGGTCATTATCATCCTGGCTGAATCAAATGTTCTTTCATCAGGAGTTCATTCTGTAAGTCTCTGTGACTCGGTATCTTTCTCGCAAGAGATTACAGGTGCTGACCTGTTTGTGGGAGATGTAACTTTTCCGAAACGTTAGCAACACTGTTTCTCTGATGAGCTCATTTGTTACTTTGTTAAAAACGCATAAACTCGAAGTTAACCTAGTATTTTCACAATATATCATTATTCCTAGTCAGCCTAATCGTTAGAGATGTGAGCGCCATGCTCACAATAACTGAGTGTTATTATCATCTTAGCGTGAACATAAGCTTCATTTTGTTCGCTTCGGCAATACATGGCGATCTTCAGGTAAGGGATCATCAGGTGAATCGCTCTTTAATAACACTTTGAATTTCCGGATAGTCCTCTTCTTTTAGATGGCGTTTAGAGACGGCGTTTCAGGTGCGTCCACAGTAGAAGAAAAGAACCCTCTTTCCGGAATGTTCATCTTCTTTCTAGGTATTGATTCTTGCAACATTGGGCAAAACTCAAGCGTTGACGATTGCTCGGTCAAGTATCCTGAAGAAGAGTCTTAGAGGCCATCGCACATTGTGGATAGAGCAATAATTTCGTTCGAAACCACCTACAGGTCGCAAGTCTTAATCAAATCAAACAAAATTCATCCTGGAATGTTTGTAATTGAATCACAGAGAGACTCACGAAGACAAATTTCTAAAAATAGTTTGTTAACATTTTTTAAGAATAAAATATGGCGAAATCCGTTTTTCCAAAACTTTTGTGTAACCCTTTCGCGTAAATAAGATTTCGGGTCATAAACTAGATAAAGCATATGGGAAAAAATTCGTCAAGTTTACCCGCCTAAAAATTTGTTGTCTCCGATTTTCTTGAAAGTTCGTGAAATTATTGTCCTAGTGAACCTGTTTTAACTCCCCCAAGAGGATTGTCTCTAGTACGACGGGTTGTCAGTGTACAGGGGCTCGAATTTTTCACTTTTTACTGCGCTTGCTGATACTCAAATAACCATAACTTCCATAGAACGTATCCAACTTAAATTTTTTATGGAGGTTTTGGAAACGTTTTTTCAGCAGCTTTACGGTGAAGCTAATGATTATGGATAAAAAATTATTTGAGCTTCATTTTTTGAATCTAAACATATTTTTGAGTTATTCTCCAAGTGCGGCCGTTAATTTTTCTTCCAAAATCATTTTCAAAAAAAAGCTTCGTTTTCCCCTTCAAAATGAGCCATTGTTGAAAGTGGAGCGGAAGAAATTGGTGGAGATATACAGCCCTTCTTGCGCGTGGTTTCTGCGTCGCAGTGCAGCAAAGCGCCATGATAACGACGTTCCGTCCACTGGGAACTGATTTAATTGTACTTTGTATAATTTGTTCGTAAAACTGTTATTTTTGTCTTGTATGAAATTGAAAATAAATTTTCTTCATACCTCGGTCGAAAGTGCGTTCCTCCGGCATCGATTGTAAGGCAGAAAGTCTAATTTTAAGCATTGGCAGAACTACACTCGCGCCCTCTGTCACACCGGGAGCAAAAACTTTCTCTCGCGCACTGATACTCATTTCACGAGACTTTCGTTGCTGCCGTCAACCAGAATCATTACTGCTGTTCTACTGTACAACGGAAAAAACCTAGTAAGTGACATTTGCCATAAAGGTTATTCGCTCATGCAGATATGCCTGAAAATAGTCAC
>WSXT02126649.1:0-10810 GCA_011762715.2 Neuroterus valhalla
CGTGCGTGCGGAGTCCGGTAATATTTAGATAAGATGTAAATCTGTGAAGCTGGAAAAACTTCTAGCATCCACGAAATTAAGTGTATTTCTATTCTGATTCAATAACTGATTGTTTATATAATAAATAGTTTTTAATGTGAACCACCGTTTTTTTGATGAACTGCTCCTTACTGAACTTTTAACCACAATTCTAGTTCTGGCTATAAAAGAGGGGTAAGAAGTGAAAATTCCAGTCCACCCCCAAACAGTTCTCGAAGGCTTGATGCAGATCATTAAAAAATTGGCCGAGATATCCAATGAATGTGCGATGAGAGAATCCGTATAAATTGCAGATAAGATCAACTGATATCAAAATAGCTATGGATAGAAGAGAAATCACGATTGCTGTCCGGTTTGATTTTTCGAAGGCTTTCGATATGGTAAAACGTGAGTTGCTCCTACTAAACCTCGCGTCCTCCAAATGATCTAATTCCGTTATTAAATGGTTCCAGTCTTATTTTAATAATCGATCTCACAGAGGCACTAATAGTAGTGGTAAACTTCCTGACTGGTGGAAGGTGAAGAGTGGAGTTCCTCAGGGTTCCATTCTGGCCCCCATCCTTCTCAATTTATATACCTCTGACCTTGGGAATGAACTTCAGCACGGCAGCTACCACAAATATGCAGACGATTTTAAACTGTACTTGTCAGGACTTATCTCTTTACTGGGTAGGTTACTCGCACTGGTTCAGGAGAACATTAATCGTGTTATTCTTTGGGCCTGGAAGAATGGGCTTACACTTAACCCAGGCAAAACTCAGGCAATGGTTATTCGGCCTGCTTCCTCCCCATTGCATCAAGCTTTGGCGTCTTATCCGCCCTTACGCATCGATAGTCTTACTATCCCTTTCTCGGAAGTAGTCAAAGATCTGGGTTATCTACATAATTGTACCTTGTCCTGGAAAGAACAGGTACACAGCATCTCGGAAAAAATTTACAGAATATTACAACAGTTATACAGGAATAAGGACTTATTACCTACCTCCACTCAAATACTTTTGATCAAGAGTCTGATTTTGCCCCACTTTGACTACGGTTGTTTGGCATATGACGATTTGACCAACGAAATAAATTTAAAGCTCGAGCGTGCGTTGAATGCCTGTGTCTGTTTTATGTACAATTTGCCTAAATTTGAACATATATCACAATTTAGACAAAAAGCTGGTCTGCTCAATGTTGCCAAGAGAAGACAATTTTTATGGGTAATCTGCTATACTTCCTTTTTAAGAAATGTAATACCAACACATCCCAAGCTTCGTGAAAGAAAATCAATACTCGCAATTCTTTGGCATAGAACTCGTAAGCTTCAAAGATCATTTATAGTAAGAGGTGTTCGTCTATGGAATAAATTACCACCTGATATTAGAAATGCACCATCCTTATATCCCTCGAAAAATTACTTTTTTAAATACTCGTTCAATACTTCGAACCCTACTCTTGAAATAACACACTGATAAACTTTTGTCTATGGACTTAGTTTTAAGATTCATCATGTACCGTATCGATGAGTGCCTGCATACTTATGTAATAAGCATGTATCATCTTGTTCCTTAGAGGGCTGCCTAGCCCTAGGAAATTTCTCTTAATAAATACAAATACAAAAACATTGTAAAATATGCACTCCTTACTCTTCAATCTGTTCAAGTACTATTAACTCTTTATGCAATTGCAGTTTCTGCAGATTGTAACACATGAGAAAACAGAAATATTCGATAACATTTTCCAAGAAGTTTACAGTTGATACATAAATAATTCAGCAAATTATACTTCATATGTATGTTAAATAATACATGCATTAAAGTGTCACAGAATTCTACGGCAGAATGGTCTTATTTGGGGAAGCACGCAAATCTTGCGTAACATCCTACTGCAGTTTCGAAATCATTCTTAACAACAGTAACGAGTAAAGGAAGCTCATCTTTGGATTCTATGAGAGCATTCTTTTATTTATAGTGAATTCCTCATAAATAGGGAGTAGAATACAGCTTTTTGAGAAATCTTATCAATTTCAACGGAAAACTCAAAAAATCGATTCGGAGTTTTTGAAATAATTTGTATAAATTTACCCTTGAAATAAATGTTGTGAGTATCGCGAATACTTCAGAAATATAATCAAAGTGACAAGAAAAGAATGATGAGATTTTTTCAGACGGTTGAGCACTCGAGAAATGTGTTTAATTAATCTTTTAAGAATGGCAATATCATCAGTGATGGTGTTTTTGAATTTTCATCCTTGGGCTGATTTTTGAGATCCGAAAATCTCTGAAGGACAGGCTATGCAGGATTGTCCAATGAACAAGATAATGATAATAGCATATATCATTATATATAATGAAAGTCCATGATAATTATAAGTAATGCTTTTCATGACAAATTCGTCTTCATTTATTAATCGGTTCTCCATCTGCTTGGAAAGAAAGGGGATCGTTTATACTCTGGTCACCTTGGCGATCATCTTTATATTCATAGGTGATAATAATAATATATTAATAAAATATTTCAATGCATAGGATTCCTTTTAAATCGATATATTATATATCCCAAAAATCTTTGGAACGCTTTTGACCCCTTTGTAATCCGTGAACATCAGTCCTCAATCCTCAAGCCGTCGGAATCCTTCGGTATTTCAAAATCCTAAAGAATCTCTCGAAGCCGGATCGAGCTTCTCCCAGTACCTTAAAATATTACGGAACCCCTTGAAAAAATGAAGAAGGAAAAGTGGTCCTAAGTTTCAGAAATAATTCTTACGTGATTATTGGGCGTTTGAGTGTCCTGGTGGCTCAGGCGATAAGGCATCAGGCTTACAAATAAGAGGATTGGGGTTCAATCCCTGTACCTGTATCAATGAAGATTTTCTCCATGTAGTTCCAACTGGTCTTTGGTGGTTTTTTACTCATCTAACACCCTCAAAAAAGGCTAATGATTTACCAAGTAAGAGGCTCCATATCGGAGGGACTATTGCTCTTCGGTCGCTTGCTGAATTTCGGTACGATGTGAGTACTCCCATACAAACGCAAAGCACGCGAGGACAGTGCGCATCCAACTGATTCGACCCTGTCTCTAATACTAACATAAGCCACTTTCTTAATTCGCCCGAATCATGCCTTCTGATCTGTGTAAACAAATTCGACTATCGAGAACTGAATCTATGTCAATTCGCCTCAATTCGTGGTCAAGGTCATGTCAAAAAAAATTAATGGAATTTGCATGCCCACCGCGTTGGTTAAATATTAAGAATTCGATTGAATAGGCCAGTCTTACACTATATTAGCGCTAACGAATCCAGGCGAATTATTATTCTGAAATAAACTAGGCAACTTATACGAAGCTTACTTCGAACGAATTTACACGAATTTAAGACCTGATGTGATTCATGATTGTCGCAAAGCAAGATTCACGGAGGAGTCCTTGTACCTCCCTACAGTTGTATAAAAAGCTTGTGAAACTCGAAAGCGAAATGTCGACTACTCCAATTTCAATACTGGGAAGTTATGCCTTCTGGTAGAGAATAAATTGGGTGTCCCTAGACGTGGGATCTATTGCGTTTTTTGAAAAAGAAGAACGTATCACTCGGCTTAGCGTCACCATCAGTGGTCTCGATTGGAAAGCGTCGTGTTCATCGCTGTTTATGAGATCGAGTAATTATTAAAAAGGACGAATGCTCGAGGATCGATTTCAACTAATTTAGTACCACGGCCAATACACTCCTGTATCAGAGCGATGTCCCAAGAAGGTAGATTAATAAAATAGTGGAGTATTCTTAACCAAGGTGCCTTCCATGGAATACATCACACGTTTTTTGGCTAATTCACTCATAATTTTCAGATTTTTATACATTTCATTCATTTGTTCAAAAGAAGTAGCCACGGGGAAATGAAGCAGGTGTCTTGACCGTACGGCCAGAATTCGAATAATCATATTGAACTTCACAAAAAAAGGCACATTCAAAGGGAAATTTACTTTTGATGCACGGGAAAATTCAGTCGTGACGTCGCACAGAACGAAGACCCTCTTCTCCCCATGTCACAAACAAACTACCCCGCCCCTTCCCTTGAACGTGTGACGTACTTTACGGACGACCCCCAATGAAGTGATAGGACGAACTCTTGTAATCAGCAATTCCTGTTGTTCCTTGGTGCCTAGAAATTTTTGAGCCACCAGAAAAGCAAGCAGGGAAATGTCACTATTGTGATAACCAACTAACAACAAATTGTGTTTGTCAACTCTTTGTTTAGAATCTCTCAAAATCTTTGGGATCAAACTTAAATTTTTAATGGGAATGTGTCGCAGTTAGTTTTTAATAAAAAACAAAAATGCCTTATTAATTGAAATTCAATATATTTAATTCTCTACCTTAAAAAAAATAATGCTCTATCATGTATTAATTCCTTGTTGAAATTGAATTCCTCGATTGTTCTTCAACTCATTTTCGATTTCTATTGCTCGTTTCTTGAAACTTTCAGCCAATTCTTTGTTTTTCTCAACTCCTTCTCCACGTGCGTGCATTTGCGCGATATTTGCACAAGCATACGGATTTCCATTCTCGCAACATTTCAGAGATAATTTGTAGGCCTTCCGCAAATCTTTTTCGAAGTATCCAGAAATACCGCCTAAGTATATTGTGGATAAATAAAAGCAGGATTTAGGTTCGTTAAATTCGCTGCAAGCTTTGTCCAGCATACGAACTCCTTCATTAACTAATGATTTTTTATCGGGTATTCCGACATCGTCTTTCGAACAAGCTAGCAATCCGGCATAGAGACATCCAGTTTCATCGTTCAATTCGCAACCCTTTTTCATATATTGGAAAGCTGTCTTTGGATCTTTTTCGCAACCTTCGCCTGGAGAAAGAAAAATAGAGTTAAGAAACAGAATTTTATTTATCTTCCTTACTATCAGTTTTTAGAACGAACTGGCAGAGATTTCATAAATAGTTTCAACCAGAGCTAGCTAGTTTCAAAAATAAGGTTGAGGCGATTTGTTCATTCAAATTTGTTTACATGATTGAAAGCTTTTTGCAATTGGGAGAATGTGACTGCTGGAAGCCTTTGGCAAGACATTTCTAGTTGATTTCGCATAAAAATTAGGCTTATTTATGAAAAAAGAGTTACAATATACATTTGGTAATGAGGATGATAGAAACAATCATAGAAATAATTTCTTCATCTATTCTATTGCTTAATCTTAAAATGTCAGTGTATTTGGAAATGAGTTTTTATTTTTCCAAAACTGTTTAACAACATAACAAAATCGACATGATGAAGTATCGATTTTATTAATTCGAAAATATTTTCTTCAGTGATTTGGGAACAAGGTTTTCTTTCCCTAGAACTTTTCAATGAAATAATAAAATCGATAATTATGAAAAATGTCAATTTTACTGTTTCATTAAATAGTTTTTTGGAAATAAAGACTTATATCTGAATACACTGCAGTAAAAAATTATTCTTTCCAAAGATATTCGGAAAATTGGGTTTAGTCTCATACATTTGAGGCACGCTTATATATTCCAGTTTCTCGTTATATTGGAGTACGCTTTTTTAATGGAGGTATATAAGGCTACCTTCACTATGGGACAAAACTCAATTTTCTCCGACAAATTAGTCTACACGTCAGAACTTTTATGCAATTAATAAGATATTTTTCAAAATTGATAGTGATTAGATTCTACAGAGAGCACTTGCAGCCGACTGAAAAAGTTTAATTTTGACCGAAAACTGCGTAGAAATAAGAAGTAAAGAAAAATATTATTGAAGCCAAACAACTTGATGTGAAGACTAATAACGAAGATGATAAGCCAGTAATTGATCAAAATTACAGATAAATATACGTAGATAATGAATGCAGTAATTTGAGTTTGAAAAATAATTCTGTGTCGAAGCGATGTATTCCAGAAATTGTTCACGATTGTTTCACCATTCTATTGTTTCACCATGCAGTCATCCTCGTATTTGAATTTCCAACGTTGGATAAATGAAAAAAAGCCTACATGATCAGGCAAGACATTTTTTCATAAGTCACAACAAGCAAAAAGTATCAAATTTGAAACCTCAATAATAACGCAGTACATTCTTTTGAGTTGCAAAAGACCTGGCTCAATCATTTGTGAATAAAATAATTATTTTTCAAGTTGAAATAGGCAGGAAAGTTTTTGGAAATAAGATAAGTTGGAATTCGAAGTCTTGAAAATAAGACAATCTCATGATGAAAAAGTCATATTATATTCTTCATCTCTCTCAAATTGATAGCTATTATCATTGAACATTCTAATTTTGAAGTTTTTGTAAATTTATTAAAAAAATTGGATAATCATATTTTCACGTGCAGGAAACGGTACATCATCTCATCATAATCTTAATTTATTAATTATTGATAAATTAAGAATGTATCGCACAATTTAATTTTTTTCCAATAAATGCCTTAGAAATTTTAAAATTCCAATAATAATGATGAATTGAATATTTGTAGTTCCAAGCAGTCAAAAAAGCTCAATCGTGGGTTGAAAAACTTTCAATACTTAGAAACTTGAATCTTCAAACGTTTGAGAAATTTCAGAATCGGGATCGTCAGATTTGAAAAAAGAAAGATAATTCCTTGTAATAACAAGTGTCATTTTGAACTAATAGATCAACGTGTTTGTTTCACGGTTTTTTTAAAGAACGGAAATGTTTTTATTGTATTCAAGAAGTCTACAGAATTCGATCAGCTTCGATTTTAAAAAAGAAGTGTCCAAATCGGATGAAATAATCAATGTATGACAGAATGGATCCAATACTATAATTTTTTCTTTACATTTTATAGAAAAAAAAAAAAACAATTTTACGTTTATAAGCGCAAATTAGATATTCTGATGAGTACATAAAAATTACCTTCTTATTTTGATAACCTATTTAATGAGATCAGTGGATCCAAATTTTCACTATATGGATTATTATACATTTGAAGAGTTTTAGGAAGATACAAAACTTATTGACAAATTTGAAGAAAACTATTGATTGAAGAATAAAAGCCACTTTTCAAATACACTTACAGTGAAACAATTTCAGGTAACCGGTTGCCATCTAGCGGTAGAAATACTAAATGGAATATTTCCCTTCTATATTACTCACCGACGATACTATTGCGGCCGTATTTTGTACAACTCCTCCCAAAATTAAAGTTATCACAATTGTTTTTGTGAATTTCGGCACTTTTCTTGAAATCCCTTTTTACAGCTTCATAATATTCACCGAGCAGATGACACGCTGAACAAAAAAAGGATCATAAAATCAGGGACACAATAACAACTTTCGGAAAGAGGTTATATCTTAAAAACTTACATTCTGGATTCTTCTCACCAAAACAACCAAAACTGTATTCCGTATGTAAGTTTTTCAAGTACTCCTTTACATCTTCCTCACTTTTCAAGTCATAAGCCATTTTCAAAACTTTCTAGTCACTAAAAAAAATGAAAACGAATCACAAAATCTTGCTGCAGTATTGACATGTTTGAGTTCTACCCTACCAACTGCGAGATTAATTGTTTTTGTCATTGTGTCAACAGGCCACGATTTTTAGTGCCGCGCTCGTACTGGAAAGCGCGCGCATATTTGAATTATTAAATAATATAAAAAATCATACAGATGTATTCTAAAATTTTGTATTCTCAGAAACTTCATTGATTTCAATAAAAGTAATACCTTACCTTTTCAGAGATAAATAACGTTTCTTTCTCGTAATTCCAAACAATCGCACGCTTCTCAGTACATGCGCAGAAAGAAAAAGCACGCGCCTATTCAATTCTGAGGCGCAAGTCACGATACAGTTTACAATTCCAGATTCACTACCCTCGCTACCCTCTTTTTATTCTTCAACCAGTACGCGCTGGACGCGGAAAGGGTGAAAAATGTGGTCTACAATTCTTGTGTTGTTTGTTTTGGTGTTTGTTAAAAAAAGTTAGGACATTATAAATAAAGGTTTGTTTTTTAAATTTGTTTGTTCTTCATTCGACCGGCTTATCAAATATTGTTTTTATTTGCTTATTTTTCAAATTACATTCCACGCTTCATTGAATATATTTGCAAAGTTGGATTTATGTCTT
Organism: Neuroterus valhalla; assembly: GCA_011762715.2. NCBI lineage: Eukaryota > Metazoa > Arthropoda > Insecta > Hymenoptera > Cynipidae > Neuroterus > Neuroterus valhalla. The sequence continues at coordinate 8,120 of WSXT02126649.1, forward strand.
AAAACACTCAAAAATTTGCTGCGCTTCATGAATTTTCGGGACTTTTTTTGTTTCTTTTGAAGAGTAAAGAAGTAGAAAAAATAAATAAATTAAAGTTAAAGAAGACTAGTTACAAAAGGAGAAGCCCATTCTTAATTTCGAATACTATTTTTTTACTGCAAATATAACAAGAAGTATATTTGTATTTATAAATTTTCAATTACTAACAAGGTAGGTGGAATTCAAACAAATTTTGATCCATTTGCAGACCTTTAAAATGCTTTAAATTATTTGAATTGCTTTGCCCAGTGATTAGACCAAAATTTTGGGTTGGCATCCAAGAAGAGTAAAAGAAGAATTTTATTCGCTCAATGATATCTTCTGTTTGATTATTTATATGTTTAGGTCTCGGTAGGGAAAAATGATGAAATCAATAAAAAAGAAAGAAGTTTTTTCTTGATTCCCAATTCTGTCTTCCGTCATATTTCGTCTGCGTTCTTTCTCCTGTTTTCTGCCTTTTGCATTCCACCTCTCACCTTCTGTCTTCTCCCTCCTGCCTTCCTACTCCATACTTCTGCTTTCTTTCTCTTGTTTTTTCATCTTTTACCCTTTTTCTTCTGTCTTCTGACTTCTGGCTTTTTCTTCTGCTTCCTGCCTACTTCCTTCTACCTCCTACCTTTTACCTCTTGTTTTATCCTTCCTGCCTTCCTACTTCCGCCTTCTGCGTTCTTTTCCGTGTCTTTCGCCTTCTGCCTTTCCTTTTGTCTACTGACTTCTGACTTTTTCTTCTGCCTTCTGCCTACTTCCTTCTACTACCTACATTTTGCCTCTTGTCATATGTGTTTTGAATTTTGCGTCCTGTCTATTTACCTCCTTCTTTCTGCCTTCTTCCTTCTTTTTTTGCCTCCTGCCTACTTTTTTCTTCCTTTTGTCTTTCCTCTTGCCTTTTGTCTCGTTAAATGTGCGTCCTTACAATTTTTTCCTCCTTACTGCCTACTTTCTTATGCTTTCTGCCTTTAGCCTTCTGCCTTACGTTATTTTTCTTCTGCGTTCTTTCATCTGTTTTCTGCCTTCCGCATTCCACCTCTCACCTTCTGTCTTCTCCCTCCTGCCTTCCTACTCCATACTTCTGCGTTCTTTCTCCTGTTTTTCGCCTTTTCTCTTCTGTCGTCTAACTTCTCACTTTTTCTTCTGCTTCCTCCCAACTTTCTTTTACCTCCTACCTTTGCCTCCTGTCTTCTGAATCCTGCGTCCTATCTATTTCTCTCCTCTCTACACTCTTGCTTTTGCCTTTCACATCCTGCCCTCTTCCTTCTTTTTTTTGCCTTTTGACTATTTTTTTCTTCCTTTTGTCTTTCCTCTTGCATTTCGTCTCGTAAACCGTGCGTCCTTGCAATTTTTTCCTTCTTGCTGCCTACTTTCTCCTGTTTCTACCTTTTGCATTCCGCCTCTTACCTTCTGTCTTCTGCCTCCTGCAATCTTTTTTTCTGTTTTTCGCCTTCTGCCTTCTCTCTTCCGGCTTCTGACTTTCTCTTCTCCCTGACTACTTTCTTCTACCTCCTGCCTTTTTCCTCTTGCCTTCTGAATTTCGTGTCCTGTCTATTTCCCTGCTTCTCCCTACCTTCTTGCTTCTTCCTTCTTTTTTTGACTTCTGTTTACTTTTTTTGTTCCTTTCGCCTTTTACCGCTTGCCTTTTGTCTTGTGAATTGTGCGCCCTCACAATTTTTTCTTACCCCGCACCTCCTTGCTTCTGCCTTAAATCTTCTTTTTTCTCCATCTACTTCCTGCTCACTTTCTTTTGCTTTCTGCCTTTTGCCTTCTGTCTTCTAAATTCTACGTACTGTCAATTTTCCTCTTCTTTATGCCTTCTTGCTTCTGCCTTTCGCCTTGTGCCTCCTTACATTTTTTTCTTCTATCTTAGTCCGGTTTTCTTCCTCCTCATTTTGTCTTTTCCCTTCTACTCCTGCCTACTTTCTTCTGCTTCGGACGCTCTTGTTTCTTTCTTCTTCCTCTTCTTCCTCTTTTTCCCTCACTTCTCTCTTTTTCCTTTATTCCGCTTACTCTCTCAGGGAATGCATCGTCATATATCATTGAAATTTCGGGCTTGGAATTGAAAAAAAAAATTCATGCTGAGTTTATAACAATCAAATTCAATAAATGTAGTTTATCCATTAACGAAATGTTTTGAAGTCATTTTTTGTATGTTCCACGTATTATTCTCTTTTTCTTTCATTCTTTCCTCTTTTCCGTCTATAGAAATAATTGTATCATTATAATGTCTGTCTGGATATACTGGGTCAAGCGGTCACTAATTTATCTACCCCTTGTAATCAGAAATTGGTTTCCGCTCTAAATGTGCGTGTACGCAAATGAACACCCAACTCTCTTTTTTTATTTTCTCGAATCTGGATAGGATTAGAGTTTCGGGTCAAAGTAGAAGATATTCCAAATCTGAGACATTAAAAAAAATGATTCGAAGCAAATAAACTAAAAATCAATAAGAATCCGATTAGAATAATACTTAAACAATTAGAATTTTTAAGCATTGAGTGAAAAGAAATACTGATTACAAATTAAGATCATGTAAATTCTAAACAAAATATCGGTGTAAAAGTTCTAAAGGTGGTTTTATCATAACGAAGTGTCTCGTCGTCCCGAATTTCGGGACGGCTAGCAATTTCGCACGTTCGGCTAGTCGTCCCGAATTTCGGG
>WSXT02126660.1:0-10809 GCA_011762715.2 Neuroterus valhalla
AATTTGCTAGCCAAACTATGCGATATGTAAATATCAGTGACGAGTATTGTAATGAGAATGTGTTCCTTAAGGCCAGTAGAGCCTTAAGTAAACTTCATATAAAAAAAATTTTATCAAAAATGAAAAATTAATCTTCATAGAAGTGCAGGTTTTCAGCAGTTTTGCAATATTTGTAATTCTGTGTATGCATTACACTGTAAACTGAATTCAACACGTATGAAGCCGAGCGCGAAGCGTGAGGTGTATAAAAAAACTGAGCGCGTAGCGCGAGGTAAATACATTATCGAGCGCGAAGTGCGATATCCAAATGACGCGCGCCGTAGGCGCGCTCAAACTTGCGAGCGAAGTGAGCCGCGCGCGCAGTGGGCAGATTTTTTCTATTTTAATCGTGACAACGCTTTTTAAACAATGAAAAATTGAATTTGCTATCCAAACTGTACGAGATGTGAATATCGGTGGCGAGTATTGTCATAAGAATGTGTTCCTTGGGGCCAGTAAAGCCTGAAGTAAAATTAGTTTTAGAAAATTGAAAAATCTTCATAGAAGTAGAGGTTTTCAACAGTTTTGCAATATTTGCAACTCTGTGTATGCATTACACTGTAAGCTGAATTAGGCACACAAGTAGCCGAGCGCGTAGCCTCAGGCACGCTCTAACTTGCGAGCGAAGCGAGTCGCTCGCATTGCGCGCCATGAAAAATGCCCAAAATTGAACGAAAATCTCAAATACGTAATGTTTAGATCATTTTAATTTCTTCAAGCATTTCAAGAAAATGTAAATACACACTTATAACTCCCACATGTGATATCACACTTGAATCAACCCCCACCCCCCATATCACAAATCTTCCCCCGCCCTCTAGCAGTCTGGCGTAGTTTTTGAATGGCTCCAATATATTTTTTCAAAGACATCGGTTCAAAAGTTTTGTTGAATACGCAGTGGTTCATGTAAACTTTCTTCTCTGTTGCCGGGGGCAGTTTAGCCCCCCCCCCCCCTTCCCGGACTTAAATACTTTCCGCTGACCCTGTATATGTCACGTACTTCTATCATTCTAATAGAACGACACATATGTAAAAGTAAATGCGATGACCAGAATAAGTCAGAAATCTCGGTCATATGTCTCACGAATGTCGTGGTATCTAAAACGTGACTTTTTGTTCCGAATGAGACATCCACTATTCCGCTCCGTGACAGGAGTCGAAGTCGATAGCTTTCCAAACTTGGTTACATGCTGAGTGCGAGGAAAGTAGTTTGATACAAAGAAATCCTTTTTTATAGTTGAATAGGTACATGCCGAGTATGCTGCATACATTATAAAATACATGATGAGGAAGTAAGTAGAATGGGCTATTTTGCAGCCTAACTTTTTCGCAACTCTTTTGTAATTACTATTTCAACTCTTTATTATATAGCCGAATCTAATCCAATCATATGTTTTATTCAAAAGGGGCCGATTGGGCGTGAATCTTTTTCCACTTCAGGAATAGGTGCTTATATGCAAGCAGTGATTATTTATCAATAAACTAAATCTGAGGAGAAACTCTACATGTTACATTGGTTCCCGTCATGCATGCATTTGAATAAAAATGTGTTTTTGACATGTTTTTTATGTCTTCTTTTTTGTTGACTTGATGAATGACCGTAAGACCGAATACGTGGAGATGCACTTGGATATTTATCGATACAATCAACCTTTGATTTACACTCTCAATTATTAGGTATACTCTTCTGCCAGGGGTTCGCATAATAAAGGTAGAGAGTAAATTAAATAATTGGTAAGGTAATAGCAGACTGTTTGTATTCCAGATGAAAAGCATGGTAACGAGAGTGGTAACGTCAACGTCAGTCTGATATGATCGCTATTTATAAAACCGTGATGTGTAAAAATAGCTAACACGATTCTGCGCGCGGAGAAAATATGTGCGAAATTTGAAACGACTCGAAACCACAGCTGATCTAGCGAGTGATTAGTCTCTTATGCAGTTGTATAGGTTGGTTTCACCTCTCTTTTATGCTCCTTTCATAGGTATACATACTACTTCATACTTCAGCAAGAAATGAAAAATCTTCATTGCTTATTTTAATCAGTTCCAAGTGTTACCATCTTGTACAAATAATTATTGTGCTCTTTTAAAAACTCTTAAGAACTTGTCAAATCATCATGCATTAACGAAACTTCGGGTATTGATGTATATTTCACAATATTCACAATGATCATTTGTACAAAATGACGAAATAATGCAACATGCCCAGGTATATGAAAGATTGCAAGACATTTAGGAAAATTTTAAAAGAATTATAACGATTTCAAGTGAATTCGTGAGACTGCAAGGGTCAAGAAAGTTCAAGAGAATTCACCTTTGCAAGAGATTTTATGGGCTTTCTAAATAGATCAAAAGATTCTGAGTGATTTTAAAGAGTTTAATATGTTTTCTGTGAACACTTCAGAACTAATAATGAGGGAACAAAAGTTGTAATATTGTAAGGGACTTCTAATGGTACCACGAGATTTCGAACTCAAGAAGGGATCTAATATGAATTCAAAAGATTTCACAATCCACAATTTAACCAAATTTCAAAAGATTATAAGAGAATCCATGGGATTGTTACGTCTGAGAAGTAAGAAACTATTCAATAACCTTTCAAATTGATGTGTGGATTTATCTGTGCTCTTCAGTGAATAAGAAATATATTTAAGAGAAGCCTTCTGGAATAAACCATATGAAATAATAGAAACGATTTATAATAAGATGATTACTTGTTTACTAATACAACTTGGTCAGGTTTGAAAACCCTCGAAAAGAGAGTAGAAAGTTTAGAGAGGTTGACTTTAAGTGAGAGCCGGAAGACGGGAATTCCTTTCCTTGAATGATAGAAGCTGCGTCATTTGAAGAGAGAAAACACAGTTACACCCTCTCAATGAATATTGGTTCCGGTCGTAATAAAAAGTGAGGCTTGAAATATCAATAGAAATTCAGAATCAGTACCTCTTTGAGTTGAGAACTTTTAGCAGGTGCAACAAAATCATTCCGAAAAAATAGCTGGAGAGTGAGAATCACAAAGGGTTGAGTGATATAGGTTTTGAGGACCTGACTCCGATATAAAATTAAACTTGCGGTACAAAACTATTTGAGTGGAGGATCGGGTAAAAATTAAACTGGAAGTTCTAGAACATTATGTGACAATATCCAGCTCTTTTTGAACAAAAGAAGCTATAGTTAAACATTGCGTGTTGTCAGTGGCCATCCCTGGCTTGTGGAGATCCTTGTGTTGGATGATTTTCTGGCTTTTGTAAAAATGTCCTTCTTTGGGTATTTTTGTTGCCGGAGATGATATATCATATCACACGCTATTCCTCTATCCTAGAATTACGAGATGCAAGATGCTAAAAACGATAATATGACAAAATTTGTGCACACAAAAAATATTTACGAAAATTCAGATATTCACTCTTTGATGGGACGCATGGTTTTTTTTCTAAAAAAACAATTGAAAAAATAAAAGATTACATTTTCTTCTCAGCGATAAAAGCAAACAAAAAACAGATAGACAAAAGATGTTCATCTAAAAAAGAGATACAAAGTAGTAACCAACCGTTTTTAGATAGCATAAGTAGTTTTCATTTTGATCGTGAAGAATAACTTCAAGAATGAAAAAATTTGAATTTACCTCGCATATCGCGCTCGATGATGTATCTACCTCGCGCTACGCGCTTGGCTACTTACATGCTTGATTCAGTTTACAGTGTAATGCAAAACTTTTGAAAACTTCTTTTTCTATGAAGATTATCGAATTTCTTTACATGTTTGATGAAAAATTTAAAAAAATGAATTTCGCTTGAGGCTCCATTACGATACCCGCCACCGATATTTACATCTCGCATAGTTTGACTAGCAAATTCAATTTTTCACTTAAAGAGCGTTGTCACGATTGAAACAGAAAATATACGTTCTATTGAAAAATAATTCATATAAAACTTGTAGACCTCTATAAGATGAACAATTGTTCTACTCTTCATTTTTTTTCGTTTATTGCATAGTTTTGCTGGGAAATAATATGTTTCAATTTTTATAAAATTTTCTACGATTCAAACACAAACTATGCATCTTATAAAAAATGTGATCTCCAAAAATTTTTTCAAATCTTTCAAAATGAATCATTTTGGTTCCTAATATTTTTTTGCACCTTGCGTAGTTTTATCAGAAATGTGAATTTTTTTCTTATCATTAAGCCATAATCCCTTCCAGTGTAAGCTTGACTCGTAAAGAGTTATAATTGGTTGAGTTGGATACACGGGAGGACACAGTCTCCCGCCAACATGTCAACAGCACGCGGTATTTCCGAACAGTTACCCATCAAAGTACTAATAGACGGAGAACTGGCAACGTTGTTCTCCAAGTGTAAATAAAACACCTATATAGTTAATGGCTTATACACCAGGGAAATCAACGTTCTCTAGAAATCCACAGATGCCAGACATCCTGCCCGTTGCGTTTGGACACCTGAGACGGGTAAAAAATTGAGATTTTCGAGTGAGAATAAAACAGTCAATTTTCACCTAGAATCAAGTATTCATGTTCCAAGTTTATTATTATTCAATCGCCAGACCGATAGCATCTAGCTAACATACTGCCAGACACAATAATTGTTAATTAAAAAATCAAGATTTTGAAGTGAAAGTTAAACGTCTGTCGTTTTTATGACATAAAGAATAGTGATTTTCATTGGAGTTCGTAAAACGACAGACCGAAATTCCGTTGCTTACACCTTGGAAATCATTTTTGAAAATGCATAATCTTCATCGAAAGCGTTGGTATGAGCGAGGTACAGAGGAGCGAGGATATGGCTGCGTGAGGAGTTTGCTCTTTACCTTCTTGAATATCAAGCGTCAGGAGACTGCTGCCCTTCTCAGTGTGTAACTTAACCAATAATAACTCGTTTTGTTCTAGCTTCCTTTGTGTCTTCATTTTTCCTTTTATACCTTCCTTTACATGACTCATGTTTGGTTGGACTGACGTTATGCATCGATATACTACATTATGACGAATTAAATCTTTGTTTGGACATGACTTTATTTACGGAATATTTTTTCGCTTGAAGTTAGTGTTTGGGCGGATAATTTACACAATGAATAATACAAATCAAATTATAGCCTCGGATGACTGGACTTCCACTTCCATGAACGGACCGCGTGCCCCCGAAAAAGCTTCAGGTGATGAATGGAAACTGGGTGTGTGGAATGCCAGAGGTGTAAATGATCTGAAGGAAAAGGAATTGCGGGATACTATGCGCGTAAGAATGCTTGATATTTTGTGCGTACCGGAAACAAAGAAAAGGGCTTTGAGATTAATAAGGTGGAGAATGGTCTCGAACTCTGATCAGGAGTAGACAAGGAATTACAAGGTAGCCAAGGGATGTCTAATGAGTGAATGAGAGGGCAAAACCGCATGTCAAAATGTATAGTGTGTATCTCTTCGATTATTATGGGTTAGAATGAAAGTGGGAATCAGAAGACTGTTTATTGTAGTGTGATTCGGGTGGAAGAACAGTTGGGTTGGTGTGTAACGCGAAGGTACTGAAAGAGTACTTGGTCATTTCAAAGACCCAAAAACGAATGGTAATGTGGATAACTTGATCAGCTAGTGCTTAGTATACTTGGTGCAGAGGCGAAAGGCATAATATGATCGACTTTGGCGTAGCGGACAAAAGACTAAGAAGGCTTGTAAAAGATCTGCAAAAATCAGAAGTACAAATAGTATATCGTGAAAAGCTGGATAAATATAAATGAGAAAAAAGAAGCGTACTTGAGAAATTTGAATATTAGAGGTATAAGCGATAAGGAAAGGACTAGGGTAATGAACAATTATAGAATTAAAAATAAAGAAGCAAATATACTAGTAATAGAAAGCAAGGATAAAATCAAAACGGCAGAAGATACGAAAATGCAAACTGATATTGAAGGAAATAAGAAACTATTCTGGAAATGGATTAAGAAAACTACGAAAGGAAATACTGGCACCTCAATCTGGAAGAGAGCCCCAATCTACAAGAGAAAGGCTGATTAAGGTGACTGTAATTATTATAGAGCGATTAGCCTACTAAGTACCCGTGCATCTGTTGATCTGGAAAAATCTATCGACAAGTTTGATAGAGTTGAACTTTGGGAAGTCTTGAAAGAGCATAAAGTGACTAGTTGGGTTCTGAAAGCAATACAAGCAATATCTAATTGTAGCAAAGTAAGTGTGAGAGTAAATGGACAACTGATCGATTTGTCCAATATCAGGCGGGACTTCAGGCGAGGATGCGCAATGTCCTTTTGGATGTTTAACATGTACATGGACAAATGTCTGAGAATGTCTCTCTTTGATGAAGCAGATGTTGATCTTGGGACAGTTAAAGTTCGTTGCCTTGCGCTCGCAGATGACGAGATCATTACGACAGAATCAGGCGATGATCTGCAGAGGATGTTGAGCAGACTGGATACCAGCATGAAGAGCATGGGTCTTGAGATAAACGTGAATAATACAAAAATTATCGTGTGTGAAGGTAAGGATGCGAAAACAGAATGCAATATTGCCGTTAACGGAGAGAGGATAGAACAAGTTGATAATTTCGTGTAGCTTAGAAGTTTATCCACTTCTGACGGAAAGATAGATGTAGAGATTTCCAGACGTATAAATGAGGGCATGCTATTTCTACGCAATATGTGCGGTAAAGCGCTGATGAACCAAGTGAGTAATGGGTAGGTCCTCAAAGAATGTGGTGTAGAAGAAACACTGTTTGACAAGGGTGGAACAAATTTGCTAGGATGGTTCGGTCACGTTGAGAGAATGGATGAAGAACGATTACCAAAACAAGTGTATCTAGGTAGGGCGAATGGTAGCGTACCCAGAGGTAGACCAAAGAAGGAATGGATAGAATGTGTAAATGAGACGCTGAAGAGGAGAAATATAAAAGCCGTAGAAACACAAGAGCTTGTGTGAAAAGATGCATGGATGTGAAAAAAACAAGAGATGTATTCCAGGATAAGGATGTTTGGAGAGCAATTATGTAAGAAAAAGAGTGAAGCCTGCAACAAACGATTTTGGATACTAATTGGCCCGCGTGAAAATATCGCTTAGTGGATTATTTTAATGTATTTGTGGAACTTTCCTAATGGGGTACTTGCTAGAGAGATCAGTCAGTGACCGTGTCAGGGCGATGTTTCACATGACGAGTGTGTCGTTTAAAAATAGAAACAGGCTGGACTTACTTCTGCCGTGTATTGTTTTTATCATGTCTTACCTCTTATGTTGTCGAAGAAACCTCGTGTATATTCATTCGACTTAACAATTCAATTGAGTCCTCTGTTTACTTGGAATGCTGCATCTCAAGAGAAGGTTTTAGATAAAAAAATTGTGAATAAAAATGAAATCAGGTTTTTTCCTGTTTGAAAAAACACACAATGAACCTTAAGACTGATCTTATACGTATCCCTGCTTCCTTCTCCTACACATCCCTTGCTCAGGATTTCCCATTTCAATTCTATTTTCAAATCTTCACACATTGATTTCTCATTCTCCAGTAGCACAACGAGGCTGAAACCAAACGCGTCAAAAGTATCCCGGAAGGCACTTGGCTTAATGATATAAGAATAATAAGAATAAGGATAAATAATTAACAAAAGGTGGAAAAATGCAGACTACTTATTGGTCCAATAGTCTGCATTTTCCCACCCTTTCTCAATTTATCTACCCTGGTCGACAAAATTAAATATTCTAATAAGAATAAATAATAAATATAACAATAAAACCCATATCATGATGGAGAGTCTTTTGAAAATATTAAAACACTTGTCGCTTCCTGAGGATCGTCGGGGCGCCCCTGGAGCCAGCGCTGGGGCCACAGTATGTGGGACTGTGGTCATGGTGAGCTGCGCGATGGTCAGGCAGATCTCACCAATCAGCAATCTGGCTAGCAGCAACATCTGCGGGATGTGGGGAGCAGTGGGACATCAGCTGTGCCTGTGGAGGATCCTTTGGCTAGCTCAAGCTATTTGCAGCCAACCATCTCAACAGGAATACCGTGGAGGAGCATCATCTGGACAAACAAAATGACGGGAGAATTGATGCGTCTCTATTATCAAAGCGCGACATTTGGGACCAAACACGAAAAGGACTACAATTTGAGGATAAAGTTCGCGGAGAATAATCCCCATATGCAAAAATTTTGAGTAAAATATCTCATCACTAAGGTCAAGGACATTCGCAATAATCCTCTAATTTCAGGAGACCAAGCTATAGAGATTAGGCGAGAGGTAGAATCGTCGGGGGAAACCGTCGATGATGAACATCAGTTAGATGAAGCTTCATTGCAAGATCTAGCGGAGACAAATGAGTCAATACAACGACATAATGTTATTGATCTTCCTGCACAATCTCTTGATGATCCAGTATCACCACATCTTGCAGAAGCAGGCAGCCCGATTCAATCAGAGGCTGTAGTGGAGACTCAGCGACCAAGAAGGCGATGGAAATGGACTTACCATATGAACAGAGATGTGATGCACCTCTATTTTGTGTCACAGAGTGGTTGGCAGAGTGTGAGAAGAGAACGGCGTCTCTTCTTACTTGAGTACCCGCATCTAGCAGCAAGGATAAAGGAACAGAATCTAGCAGACTATAAATGCTCGATATTTGTTAACAGATTGCTTTCGGAGGTTGAAATAGCAACAACAAGGTTTTGCCTTTGCAGTTGAATGCAGAATTATGAGTGTAACAGATGCAAACTCTTGTATATTATGCAGCTTTGGCAGTCGCTTGAATGTTAGGTTGTAGAACTAGGCCTACATGTGCAGTCTTTGCCCCAATGCGGAAAAAATATACCCCATAGAAAATCAAGTTGGATATGGATGTCAGCAAAATAAGGAGCAAATCGGGTCAAATGACCCAATATAAGAAAGGAAATAGAACCAGAAAGCTGATACACCATGTTAATAAAATCATCTACCCTCGGAACATCGAGGCACTGACACCAACAATATTAGATGAGATAATAGATTTTCATCGTCAGAGACTTGGTGTTCTTACTGCCGGACTGTGTCAATACTATAAGAGTAGTCCTAGAAGGCTGAAAACTTAAACCTTCCAGGCAAATAAGAGAAGGTTTTATCGTGAACTAAGTAAAGCGCAGAATATTCGGATGAACACCAAAGTTCCTCAATTGGAAGACATTGCTGGCTACTGGTCTGTTGTTGTGGAAAAATAACAGAAGCAATTTAGACGCAGCATGGTTTCAACTAGAGAAGGAAAGGGCAATATCATCACAAACTGAAAGCTCCATGCCTGGACATGGCGCACAACACCTGGTACAAGTACTTTACAAGTGTGCATACAGCATTGGCATGGTGTTTCTAGAAGATCATCGAAAATTCTGATTTATTGTCGAACTTTATGTTCAAAGGAACCACGTATATGTTGCAAAAAAAACCGGACGCTCAAGATCCATCTGAATTTCGACCAATCGCCTGTCTTCCAACGAATTAAAAGTGCTTCACAGCTATCATCGCAGATAAGTATTACTATCATTATGATGAGAATAACATCCTAACCAAAGAACAAAAAGGAGGTTGCGAAAATTCGCAGGGCAGCAGAGATCTAGTTACCAGTGACACTGTGGCCATGACGCAAGCCAGGAAAGATCAGAGAAACTTGCACATGGCATACATTGACTACAAGCAAGCGTTCCCTTTGGTACCACATGACTATTTGGTTCAAGTTTTGAAAATTCACAAGTTCCGACCACGCATCATTGACCTCCTAGGTCGTACGATGATAATTTGGGAGACAAAAATCAAGTATTATGATCAGGGACAACCAAGGACAACTAGAACGATTCGCATTACGAAGGAGGTCTCTTTCAAGGGGCCTCTCTCAGTGCATTATGGTTTTGTTTAGCGATGAATCCATCGAGCCAAACGCGAAATAGCATGTATCATAGATTCAGAATACATAATGGGGAGGATGGTTATCTACTGACCCATTTTGGTTCAAACCAAATACTGCAACAAGTGATCGATGCCACCATACAGCTTATAAATGACATCCACATGGAGTTTGGACAGGATAAATGCAGAACAGTGCATTTCAATCGAGGAGACTTTGAAACCGAAGAATTGTGGAACGATAATGAGGAACGTATAGTGGCAATGGTTGAGGGTGAGTCATATAAAGCATACGACATTTAAGAAGAGCCTAATGAATGCTTTCACTGCAAGACTCAGCTTGGTTCTTAAGAGTTCTCTCAACTCTTCCAACAAAATCAGGGCACCCTTACAGAAAAGTAAAAAAAGATCCCACTAAAACAATAGTCAGTAAAACAAAAGCCCTTCTAAAGGACGTCAAACTCAACAAAGATACAATAGCCAAACTGATACCCATCAATTCCATTCCTCCAAGACTTTACGGACTACCAAAAATTCACAAAAACAACATTCCACTCAGACCAATCGTTAGCGCAATTAACTCACCAATCTACAACCTAGCACGCTTCCTTACCAAAACTAAATCCTTTCACGGGGAATTCTATCACTGAGGTTCAAAATTCCTCTGACTTCATCAAAAAGATGAAATCCTTCGCAAACTTTCCCACTGATCTTGTACCTTTGATATAACACTGTCTCAACAATACTTACTTCTCTTTTAATAACCAATTCTACGAACAATCCTCAGAAGCAGCAATGGGATCCCCAATTTTACCTGTAATAGCTAACATCTTTATGGAACATCTGGAAACTAAAATCTTCAGCCAATCCAAGCTCACACCAGAACTGT
>WSXT02126671.1:0-10809 GCA_011762715.2 Neuroterus valhalla
CTGAACTATTTCTACGACGAAATACATAGGATTGTCCGACCACTGGTACGTGTCCGGAGACCGGTACACTTACCCTAGTTTGATTTTTAACAGATTTATAGTCGGATTGTAAAATTGATTATTGTTCAATCTTTAATACCCGAAGTACAGTTCAGTTGCATCAAATGATTACAGTTGATCAACATAAATCACGCGCTTTGATCTGATTGTGTAATTGAAAAAATTAACAGATGAACTCAACATGTAACAATAATTTCAAAAAGTGGAATCGGACGTAGTTCAGATTGCATTATATCATGTGTTATGAAATTTGTGATATTTCAAGTGATAGGATAATAGATTTATCTTCTGAAAGTTTGTAAAATTCTTGATCAAAAAATTAATTCACTGGAGTTTCTCAGTCTTATAAAATGCCCGCAGTTATTCCCTTATTTAGCGGCCACCAAACCAAGTTTTAATTTTTCTCTACAAGAAGCTTTGCATTAGATTGTATCTTTCGAAACTATATTAAGATGCCTAAAAATGACATTCTAAACCTTAGAAAACGATACTGAAACACACAAAAAATTCAATTTGAGAAACATTTATTGCTATATTTTCTACTAGATTTACTTACACTCATAATCGAATAATTCTTTTTCAACAAAAACCTTACACCTACAATAGAATACTCTATAAATATCTACAAACTATAATATTTCTCCGCCTAGAACTCGGTTGCGATGCCTTTGGAAATCAATGTAATCAATCAAAAATCTCATAGACATGTATAAATTATAATATAGAATCAAGTTTTTCCAGTTTGATCGAATTTACGTATTGGATACAAGTGTAAACAAGTGATATTACAAATCCTTGTATTCGATTTCCACTTCGGCTTTGGAATTCCGTGCCTCCACTCTTTCGTTCCTTTTTCTTCAAATAAAATCAATTAAATATGAACCAAAAAACTTCTACGTTCCCCAAATATTTCTACAAAAATCCATGTGAAAATTATCTTCAACTTCTGTTTTCAAAGAGCAATTAAATGAAACAATATATAAATTGTAGACGTTTCTTCCTTGTAAAAATTCATTATAAAAGATTTTCATTTATAAAATCGGAAGGTTTTAACTCTAACCTGAGTGATATTCATTGAATGTGCTATTAATTATTATCAATGCCCTATTTACATCACAACTTAACGCTAAACTCTACTGATGAATGAGTAAAATTCGATGCACATCAGATCCAAAATTCTGTTCTGACTTCGAACTTTAATTAATAGAATTCCTAGTTTTTTTTTGCAGCCTTTTGTCATTTGTAACTGAACATTCTAATCTACAGTGAGACGTACCACATTGAAAAATTCGAATAAAATTCAAATATCTCTCTCCCTTTTCGAAAAGGACTGCAGCCTTTTATAAAATTACACTTTTTTAATTTACTTCTTAAGCAAATGTCTTATGTCTTTGTTCTGTCTAGTCAAGGTTATGTCCGCCGTTTCCGTCTTATCAGTTATATTATCAAGTAGATCATTTTGTGAGTCGATTTCCTCAGAAAGTCCGATGGCTAATCCTTTTAATCTAGCAAGTGAGCCGCTCATTTCGTCCAGATTTTTTTCTAGAACAGCGCTAACGTTGTTTGTCACTGGTTTGTAGGATTCCTCTTCTTCAGAAAGGCCTCGAAGTCTGAAGGAAGGATGTTCGCCTCCAGATAGATGGTTCCTACTTTGTTCTAAAGAATCTGTGAGGCTGTTTGAAGTCGTTAGTGGAAGGCTAGTTGCAACGTCAGGAATTTTTGAAGCCGAGGGAGTTGGAACGTCTATCGCCTTCCCACTAAGGTAATTTTTCAAACTACCAAAGACGCTTTTTATGCCCTGGATGTGCTTTTGACTGAAACGCAAAGTAGTGTTGATGTCATCCAAGCGCTTCTCGGTTCGCTCCAGTTGTTCTCGTTGTCTTATCAATTCCTGTAGAAAAAAGGAGGAATTAGTTGATTAATAAAAATTTATTCACATCTCTCTCCAACTAGTAGATTTAAAAAACCAATTTTTATATCAATGATTTTCAATGCAAATTTATGTGTTCCTAAAAAAGGAGGTTCTTCACGGTCAAGTTTTTCAATTTTCCCGGTCAACTAAAAGTAACATTTGAAACTCCAGTTAAACTCCAATTAAGGAAAATCATTTCACGATAACAAAAAAAAAAACGGATTTCGAACTAGAAAAATCATCATTTGCAACGAAAAATGAAACAGTAACATTTTTGGTTCAAAAAAACAATTTCAAACCAAGCAAAAGAGTTTTGTACTAAAACGAAGTAAGGTAAAGTAAGGTAAATTAACTTTTACTGAAAAAGATAAATTTTCAACGAAAATTTGAATACTCAAATTTTTGAATAGAAAAGATAAATGTTTAACGAAACAAATAAATTTTTAAACAACAACTATGGAATTTCCAATTCGGATGAGATCAATTTTCAGTAAAAAAAAAATTACTTATAACAAAAAAAAAAAAAACTTTCAAACAAATCGTTACATTTTTCAACAAAATGATGAATTTTCGAATGAAATAGTAAATACTCAACTGCATTTCTTGAATTTTAAACCAGAAATACGAATTTCCAGACGAAATGATAAACCTTCAATTAGAATAGTTGAATTTTTGAGAAAATTTTTTTTTAACAAAAACCACAATTCTTCAATAGAATGGTTGAGTTTCGAACATCAAAAATAATACTATTCAACCGGAAATGGAAAAGGAACATTTTTGGCTCTAACAATTCATTTTAAACCAAACATAAGAATTTCCTAATAGATCAATTTCCGAGGAAAGAAATTATTATCATTGGAGAAAAATTGCTGAAACAAAATATTTTAAACAAAATATGTGATTTTTCAATGAAATAAATTAATTTTCGATGCAAACAGACAAATTTCCCCGAAATTGTTGGATTTTCAGTTGAAGAGATTAATTTTCAACCGAACTGATGAATTCTTGGGTAAAATAAAAATTACATGAACTCTCAAGGAAATAGTTTAACCTTAATTCGAAAATGGATGTTTAACTAAATACTTGAATTTTCACCAAAATAAGTTTTCAGCCAGAGATGGATTTTGAATTAAAATAGTGCACCTTCAACGAAAAAATTTGATTTCTAACAAAAGAGTTCAACTTTTGAACAGATAGTTGATTTTTTAACTGAAAAAGGAAGAATTTGCAGTGAATAATGTTAACAAGTTTTCTATCATAATTCAAAAATATTTTCTCTTTCAAATACTATTTTTAATCTCTACTTTAAAAACTGCTTGAAGTACGTTCTTCATTTAAAATTAAGATAAGAGGATCGATTATCAAATCGTAGCAAATTTTAAATTTAAACAAAAAATTTACTCAATACCTAAATTTTAAAATGAAAAAATTGATCTCTAAGGCCATGTTAAACTTACCCGATTCCTACCTTACCGACATCTTTTTTTTGCAACAACTCACGTCTACACCGAAATGGATATCGAGTTGATATCTTGAGAAAAGTCTTAGAGAACAATAAACTGCGTTTGTATACAACATTTTGTTCAAAATTAAAAAAAAAAAATTTGTTTGCGAATTTTTCTTCAAAATTTTGAACCAAATGTTGTATACAAACGTAGTTTAATGTTTTCTAAGGCTTTCCACAAAAAATCAACTCGATATCTATTTCGGTGCACACGTGAGTTGTTGCAAAAAAATCGATAATTTGGGTCACGTGACCTATGTTTAAAATGGCCTTAACTAAACAAATTAATTTTTAACTGAAACTATGGAATCTTCAATAGGAATAAGTTAAATTTTCAGTTGCAAAATTACCTTTTGCAAAAGAAAAAACTAACTGTCAAACAAATTACTACATTTTTACAAAAAATGATGAAGAATGAAATGGAATTGTAAATATTTTACTTAAGTATTCGAATTTTCAAACCAGAAAGACTAATTTTTAACTGAAATGATGATCATTTTACTAGAATAGTTCGGTTTCTGACGAAAAATTAATTTTCAACCAAAAAATATAATTTTTCAACAAAATAGTTGAAATTTGAATCATAAAAATAAAAATTTTCAAACAAAAATGGAATAGTGACATTTTTGGCTCAAAAAATGAATTATAAACGACACATAAGAGTTTTCAACTAGATTAATGTTCGACTAAAATGAAAAATGTTTAACTGTATAACTTGAACTGTTAACCGTGAAGAAGAATTTCTGAGGAAAAATATTAACTTCGAAAGGAAAATATGATTTTCTACAAAAAAACCTACTTCTCGACAAAATATGTGAAGTTTCAACAAAATAATTGAATTTTCAATTTAAAAAGATAAATTTTCACCAAATTGTCGAATTTTGAACTAGAAAAGATCAATTTTCCACTAAAAATGAAACAGTTAACTTTTCAGTTGAAGAAATGGATTTCTAACCAAACTGATGAATTTTCAGGTAAAATGATTAATCTTCAAATGAATAGATGTATTTTAAGCAAAAAGATGGATTTTCGACCATGAAGAATGATTTTCTACAAAACAGATTTTAAGGTTCAGAAAAAAATGTTCAATTAAATACTTGAATGTTCACCAAAAACATATGAATTGATTTTTAACAAAGTAGTTACAATTTCAACCAGAGGTGGATTTTGAATCGAAATAATTTTGAAAAAGTAGTTGATTTTTTAATTAAAAGAGGATGAATTTGCAATGAACAGTTTAAACAAGTTTTCTACCATAATTCAGAAATATTTCTTCTTCGTGATACTACTTCTACTCCAAAGACTGCTTGAAGGCCTTTCTTTATTTAAATTGGGTAGAGGGGAAATTGTGACAAATTTTGAATTGAAGGAATGATTTTTTTTATATCCTTTCTTCTAAATCCGAATTGTGAATAGTTTGAATAGTGCCCGTTCTATGTAAAAAATTCCCTGTTCCAACTGAAATTATACTTCCTCACTGAAACTCCCTGCCCTAAAATAAAAAATATAAAGCAGATAAAACGTGATAAATACATTTTTTCGGGAAAATTTAGATAATAATTCTTTCTGTATGTTTGGGCTTTCTTCAATTTGATTATCAAATTTGAGTCAGCTAAAAGAATCTCACAGAGCAAAAAATTTACAAAACGTTTTTCTTATAATGGAAAAAATAAACATTCTTCCTCTCACGAAGTATAGCTGTATTTAAATATTTTGGAAATCAGATTAAAGGAACGTTACATTCTTTAAATCGGGTGGTCAGTTGGTCGTGGGGGCTAAGGCATGAGCTTTGGACCCACTTCGTCTGGTTGCGGGTTCGATTCCCGTCTCGCGCCCTGGAGAGGTTATGTAAATGAGAGGAGGTGTGTCATATGAAGACTCTCAAACCCATAAAAGGGAGAAAGTATAAACAAATATTCCAATTAAAATTAACGCATGTTTCAAAAAAGAAAATTTCAAAATATAAAGACGAACATCCTTCAAGTCAAATGATAAGATATTTTTTTTTGATTCATAAAAAGGAAGCGGTCATTTCTCGTATTTTTTTTCGGTAGAATTTTAAATAGTCTAGGTTGAGACACATGAATTCCCGGTCATTTCCCGGTTTTTTCCCGGTCAATAAAATTCCCGGCTTCCCGGTCAAGTCGGCTGCTCTTGTTTAACCTCGTGGTTAACAGACCCCTCTTTTTGACAAAATATTGTGAAATGACAGTTGAAAAATGAACAAGAATTTTTCTCTGATACATTTCATGAATTTTTGCTAATAGAAGTTCGCTAAAAAATGTGATGTTTCTGAAAAATAAAAAATGTAAATGCAATCAATTTATGAAATGCTGAGTTGTATGTTTGTAAAGGAAATGATATCTACTCAACTGCGACAAAAACATAGCATTTTTAGGGCTTTCTACGTATCAGAAAACACAAAAAAAATTGACAAGTCGCAGGTATTAAAAACGGAAAGAAAAGCGGGTTCCCATGAATGTTGTAATTTTTTTTTGTTTTTTTGTTTTCTTTTACAAGTTCAAAAAATAAAAAATACAGGAACTCAAAATTGAGCGTTTCTAAATTCTGCTATTTGTCTTTTCTTCTTCATTCCAACTACATACATTTTGTTTCGAAATATTTTAAAAGTCAAATTTCAAAGGTGTCAGTTGAAGGTTTTCAAAGCTAGTTAGAACCGAGTAAATATAAAAACCGAAAAAAAACGTTTGCAATAACGTTTGTGTTATTTGAGTAGTTTGTTTCCAAATTAAAAAAGTTGAATTTTTCAGCCCATTAGTAAATCAGTTCTTAATCCAAAAAATGGGGATTTAAATCAAAATAGTAACATTTTCTACCATTTAAATTTAACCAAAATAGACCATTTTTTGCAGTGGAATCCCTACCCAAAATTTTTATTATTAACTATGAAGATTAACATTCTATCATAAGAGAAGAATTCTTAACAAATAAATTAATTCTTAACAACAATGTTCGATTTCCAAGCCAAAAATTTTCTAAAAAAAAAAACCAAAAACATTTTTAATTGAAATGATGTATCTTTCACCGAATAAAAATCGACTTTTCGCACAGTAATGTAGCTGCAAAGCAAACAGTTGATTTTTCCACTTTTAGAGATAAATCCTCAACTATATAGTTAAATTATCAAGTTTAAAGGCTAGTTTTCAGAAGGTATAAATTTCCAAGCAAGAGGGGAATGGTTTAATTTTCATATAAAAAATGAACTTCAAATATATAATGAAAATATAAATATATAATGAAAATATATAATGATAAGAGTTTTACTCTAATTCAAACTCAATCAATTCTAGGTAAAAACTTTCTTCAATTTTTCAGAAATAAATGTTAACCTAGCCGATTCTAAAAATAATTTTTTCATAATTTCAAATTTTATCTTCTTATTTGCTTTCTAAAACAGTAAAAAAATTTAACTTCTTTTTAGAAATATGAAAAAGTGCAAAAAGTTTTTCTTTTTTTTCATTGTCTCATACTTTCTAACTTTTTCTGGTCTATGATAAATCGAAAACCCTCTCATATCTAAAATAAACTTATAAGCTGAGCTAGGTAGAAATACATATATATTTTTTCTTTTTAATACGCACAACTCCATATTTGAAACATTTTCTACATATACATTTTTTACTCTCTAGAATTGCATTCTGTTAACAAATTTCTATTAGAGAAAGATGTAGTTTTCATAGAAGCTTATACGAAATCATAAAATCCTAAAACATAATGTTTAAATTCACAAAAATGTTCACTGTCAAAATTTAAAAGCTCTCTAAGTTAAAAGTTTTTATTCAGAAAGCAGCCAGATTTTTAAGGTTATGTAATTACGAAAGTTTAAACGTAAAAATATATATGGTTTTGGTAATATTTGATGGTTCTATTCAGAAATCTATCTTCATAGTTTTTCATTTGAAGAATTTGAAAAATGCATCTAAATAAATTGGTTTTCTTTCAGAAGCTTAACTCGGACAAAAAAAGATTCCTCTGATCTCAGATATTTTAGAACTGGAAAATGGTTTTAATTGTTAAATCCTAAAACTTCAAGACCATATATTGCCTAAACTAGTCTTGTTGAATCTCCTAAACAGTTTTTTCTTCTGATTGTAACCGAATCTTCACTGGGGAATTCCCTGGGTAATTTTAGAGTTGTCAACAAGACGATCCTGAACTAACATATTTTTGCAATTGAATCAGTCACAAAAATCTATAAAATTGTCTTTAAAATGGAAAAATTGAAACACACAAAAGAACTACGACAGTCGTGAAATCAAATTAGTGAATGAAATTCCGGAACGGAAGACATGAATTGAATCCAATTCTAGAAAATTGAATCTTAAGAACTTATTTCCTGGAAAAATACGCCTACCGTATTTCTCCACAAAAGCTATATAATATGCGTTCAAAGCCTTTCAATAAAGCAAATAATCATTCACACGTTATCAATGTCAATTCGATAAAGAAAAAATTGTAACCTCAGCAGTGGCAGCTCCGATTTGTTCAGAATCCCTCAAAAGAGAAATTGACCTCTCAGAAGATTGAACAGTTCTTTCTTCAATCGCTTTTCTTCGAGAGACTAAATCTTGATGCTGTTGTTCAAGCTCATTGTCGAAATTGGTGTAATGATTGTTAGACGAATAGGGATTGTAATTTGGAGAGGCGACTGGAGGCCTTCGAGGTGCACTTTTGATGAAAGTTTCATCATCCACATCGTCCTCGAGCGAGAAAAAAGGGTTTTTCGGATCACTTATGTAATTGTGTCCTGCCATAACTGCACTTTTTGATTTTCTAGTCCACTCAAATCCAGGAATGTTGAAATTACTCGAAACAAGGCAAATTCTATTGACGCGAGTTGTGCAGACGTGACAAGACGTGAATAACCTCGAAAACACTTTGAACTCACGAGGTTAGGATATCTGTCAGATGATATCGATATCAACGCATAAAAGCGCGAAATTCAAATATGAACATTATTAGATTGATACATGGAGCCTTTTCCTGTCTTTCATTGAATAAAAAAATGAAATTTTGATATTTTGGAGTGTTTCACTGATAGTTTTCATATTGATAATCACAACATTGTGAATGAAATAAGTAATTATAGAACAAAAGCGTGAATGCCTTGGTTGAGGATCTTTTTTCAGACACACGTGTATAGCGGGTTGCATTCGCATTTTATATTCTGCTCATATTGTTTGATAATAATTTTTTTTGGTATTGTTAGATGGAAAACCATAAGTAGCTATTTTTTTATTCTTTCTCTTGTATTCTGTAACCTTTCAAAATGTTGAGAATAAAATTTTTAACTGGGACAAAGTAGAAATTCAAAAAGAAAAAATATTTTTCTTCTCAAGGAATTGATGGTCGAATATTTTGAATGACTTCAAACTACGAAATTCGATGTATCAATATTCAAAACATGATTACAATTGTAGAGACTTTAAGTTCAGTTTGGATTTTGAATCATGAATTTCCCAATGTGATGAAAGTATTATTTTGTTAAAAATTATAAATTTTTAAACTCATGTTTTTTTATTACTCGCTAACTCAGAAAGCGGAAATTTATTATCAATTGTGCTTAAGGACAATTATTGCATTTTAAGAGCTTAAAAAAAATTTGTTAGTTTCAAAATCTTTGATTGAAAGTAGAATTTGGTAATTTCGGAAGACAAATAAATACACTTTTTTGATCTTCAATTCTTGCGTTGGAATTTTTTTTTCGCACGGTGAAATTTATAATCCAAGATTTGATATAAATAGAATGGATCACAAAAATTTTTACGAAAAACTTACCTTTTCTTGACTCTTCTTTTCTGGAAATTTCCTTCCATTTCTCGTAAAATAGCTTTCGACTCTTGAAGTTGAAGTTGAACGAGTTCTGTATATTTTCTTAAGAGGAGTTTTTTCATTACAACCTTGAACATTGGGTCCTCTTTTTTAATAATAAGTTTCTTCGAATTGATTTTCGGCAAACCATTCAACGAACCCTTTAGAAAAAAATGAAAAATATATATTAGAAATCAATTCTTGAAGGGAAAATAGTTTTTAGGTATATTTTTCCATTTATATTAATATTTTTATTATTATTTATTATTAATATTTTATTATATTTTTCCAATCATATTAATGCAACAATATTCTTTTAGGCTGTAGACTAAATTATTTCTGTATTAAATCATGAATAATCTCTTTCAAAATTTAGAATATTAAGTAAAAAAGCAATACTCTTTTCATTTTTCCAATGTTAAATAAAAACTTTATAAAAAAACGCATGTTTCTTCAAATTCAATTTTTTCTTCAATCAAGATTGAAATAGTTCTTATAATTTTGTATACAACCACACAATCAGAGCAACAAAATACGGAACAAGTTAATTAAGATTCAATGAATTTGAAAACTCACCATTTTTCTATAATATGGCTGAATAATTTTTTGATGCAGATAACACAAACTTTACTACACAAAATTCTGTTTTGAAATTTCGATTTCAACTGAGACCTAATGATTCTATGGTTTCGATTTATAGTTACATTTTGGAATTGTGTGGGGGTAAAATAAAGTGAAACCAGAATGACTAAAATTTGTCCAATGATATGGGTTGCATTAAGGGAAGTGGAAATTTGGGAGGTACTGCCGAAAATTGTTGGAGCGTCTGTTACCACATTCTTGGAATAATTAAAATCCATTAGGTACCCAAAAGTTTCCGAAATTTCTACGGTTAGTTGTTTCCTTTAAGGTTCACTATACCTGGAAAAATCTATTGGTTATGGTTAGCGACGTCAACGTCCTCATGATTAATTATTACGTACTAAGAAATGGATTATTGTATTCTATATTTTAAGCTTAAATTTGAATAAGCGTGTTGAAACTTGATATTTTGGAAATTGGTTGCAACTGGTTCTATGAAAATATTAAATTTTCTACTTCGGAGACAAAATTTCGGTTTCCGCATGTACTTATTTATATTTAACTATAGCAATTTTTTAAGAATATTACCTAATATTGCTCATTACTATAAAAAATTAGGAGAGATTAGTTTATTTATTAGTTTATTTATATTGTTAGAGATTAAATAAATTAATGGATATTTTATAAATGACAGATAGGAAACATAGTCAACCATAATTTTTGGTAAGCAATACTTTTGACTGTTCCTTACTCAGCGGATGTTGATATCAAAATTTAAAAAATCGTAATTCCAAATATCGAAGTTTGAAAACGATATATTCCAAATCTACGATTCACGACGATTCCACCGATATTTTTTTGCCCTGAAATGTTGAAAATTAAAGAATACATCATGAATTCTATGTGACGTACGAGGAAT
>WSXT02126682.1:0-10809 GCA_011762715.2 Neuroterus valhalla
TTTGCAACTCTGTGTATGCATTATATGCATTGTGAACTGAACCAAGCACGCATGAAGCCGAGCGCGAAGCGCGAGGTGAAGAACAAACCGAGCGCATAGCGCGAGGTAAATATATCATGGAGCGCGAAGCGCGAGATTCGAACGACGCGCGCCCTAGGCGCGCTCAAACTTGTGAGCGAAGCGCGCTATGAGAATGTGCCCGTGCAGCGGGCAGATTTTTGTGATTTGGAATGTGTGGTTTTATTATTTGTTGTAAAAAGCTATAACTTTGAATGTAAGAGAATCTCTAACCGCCAAAGTTCCATCGTTATACAAGAATGAGTACTTTTTTTTTAGAACTGTTTACTTCCCCAAAAATTTTCTTTAGGTAACACATGTTTATATGGGTCTCCCTAATACGCATTAATTATTACAATATTTTATGAAATGTGTGTGTCCAATATTTTTTGTGTTTAAAAGTGACAATTTTCGACGTGGAAGAATCTCCCCAGTCGGCAAAATTGCCTTATATTTGCCCTTATAACATGCCCTGAAATGCTTGGGACGGTGGATGGAGGGGGAGAGCGAAAGTATCGAAGCGCTCGGGGTGGCTAAAATATGCAATAAAGCAAGAAACTTTTGCGTTTAATTGAATTGTAAGAAACAAATAAAATGGGTCATACGAGTTGTTGTGTTACTGATTGTCAAAATACTGGCACGAATAGTGAATTTTAATTTTATAAATTTCCCTGATCATCTCATAGAGTGAATTAAAAAGAAGAATGAATCGCTGCCGTGAGAAAAATAAAGTAAACAACATAACCTTACTCAAATGACTGACAGCTGACGTGTGACAGCAGATAGACGTGTGTTTATCAACTACTTGTTTAGAATTTAAACCGTTTTGTTTAAAATTAAATTGTTTGTTAAAGGTGCATTATTTTAGTTCAAAATTCACATATTTCGTTGTCAAGTTATGCAGTCAAAAATTTTTATTCAAGTCGAACATTCATCCACCTAAAAACTCTTATGCTGGATTTAAAATTAGTTTTTCAAGATAAAAATGTCATTATTCTATTTCTGTTGGGATTTTTTTTTTATGGTTCAACTTTCAACCGTTTCTGGTGAAAAATTGTATTTTTTGATTGAAAGTTAATTTTTTGTCAAAAATTGAAATATTTCAGTTAAATGTTCACTACTTCAGTTAAAAATTCGTCTTTCTGGTTTAAAATTTAACTACTTCAGTTAAACATTTACAATTCCATTTGATTCTTTATCATTTTGTATATAAATGTAATCATTTGTTTGACAGTTTTGTTTTCTAGTTGAAAGTTAGTTTTTTTGTTAAAATTAATTTTTTCTGACTGGAGATTTAACCTATTCCAATTGAAAATTCCATAGTTTCAATTAAAAATCTATTTGTTTAGTTAAACATCCATTTCCTTTAATTTGAAATTTAAGTAATAAAATTTTCGTTGACAATTTATTTTCCAGTTGAAGCTAACTTATCTGTTTGAAAACTTAACTCCTTTAGTTAATGATTCTGTCTTTTAGCATAAGACACTTATGCTTGATTTTTTAAACTAAAAATGTTACTGTTCCATTTCTTGTTGAAAATAAGTATTCTTTCACTTTGAAATTCAACTATTTGACAATTAATCTCCTCGTTTAAATATTCACCTTCTTATAACTTCTTATAACCTATAACTTTTTAAAACTTATATACCATAAAAATTTAATTTGTAAGATGAATTTGTGAAATCCTAACCCTGAAACTAATGTTAAATATGACGTAGTGCCGTTTTTGTATTCTTACATACCTTGATTTTTATAAAATATGAACTGCTGTATAACTACATTTGCATTTACTGTATTTCTACATTCACTCCTTCAAGGAGAACTACTTTCTCATTAAATTAAATCGATAATTATGTAATGTAACCTTTGTAATGATATACAAAAGTCTCCTGCCAAAGTGCCTTCTTCGAGTCTTCAGAGGGCGGCACAAGGTAATCCCATAGTCAGTAGTAAAAGAATTGTTTGTTTGGTTGGAAATTCGTGTTTTTTTGCGGTTACTGTGGTGACTACCTGTTATAATTATTAATTTTATATTAATTCAAATTTATTTATATCTCACGAGTACACATAAATTTCAAATTACAGTAAATTCGAATATTATTTCTACAAAATAAATATTATAGCTATAAACCTTGTCTATAGCTTAGGTTCAGGTCAGTCAGTTCAGACTCCGTTCAGTCCTCGCTCTGTAAACTCCGAAATTCTCAACAGTTAAAATAAATTGTCAGTTAAAAATTGTCAGTTAAATTAAGTTTGTTAATTGAACTGTAAATATTTATTCCACCTGCACGAAAGCTCTCACAGTTACACATATACGTTTTTCTTTAAAATTCAAATTTTTCCCTACCGAAGCTGAATTATTTGGCACAAAATTTAACTAGTTCGTATTGAGGCAGTTACTGTAAAAGTTTAAAAATGCCAAATATATGATCAATGAAATTTTCAACGGAAATAGAATGTGAATTTTCAATTCAAAAGGATCAATTTCCCACGAACCAGTAAGATCGGAAACCAGAAATCTAATTTTTCTACAAGAAAGTTTGTTTTTCACCAGGAAGTTGAATTGAAAAGAAAAATCTACCAGGAAAATGTGCAATTCTTTACTAACTAGTTTTATTTGCTACCAAATTTCTGAACTAGTAATCCAAAATGTAGAATTTTTCACAAAACAAATGAATTTTCAACACGAAAATATGATTCTTCAATGAAGGGGTTAATTTTCAATCAAACAGTTTATTTCTAAATAAATCAACAACTGTAATCATGAATTTCCACACCAAAAAGAATTATATTTTTACAAAGTGGTATAATTTAGAATAAAACTGAGTGATTCACTTTCCAACAAAAAAGGTGAACTCTGAAAAGAAAATATAATAGTTGATATTCCTACCGAAAAGTGTTTTAATTGAAATCGATAGCAAATAAATTCTATCGAAATACTTGCAGAACAATGATTGAATGTAAAACCAAAAATACCAAATTTCAACCATAAAGATTTCAACCTAGCATAGATTTTCGCAACTGCCCTTCAGTTGGGGTTAGTTATTCGCGTGTATTCGGCCCTGACTGCTTACGTTTCAGTTTACTCGATCTCGTTCCAAGGCCGTCAATACTCAAGCCCGAAAGCGGAATGAGATTGAGGTTGCAGTGAATCATCAACGAGATACATAACGAGACCACAGGATTAGAGCCTCTCAGAGTAATGACCAGGAAAAAGTCGGCGTGATTCTGGAGAGCATGGATCCCGAAACCAGAAAAAGAGAATGCGGTGCCTTATGAGCGAAAATCGAGGGCCTGCCAACTCTTAAAGTATCAAGAAAGTATCAGATACTTTCGATACATTTTCGACATTTAAAAGTATCGAAGGGTTCGAAAAGTATGAGTTTCCCGGGGCGCGGTCGGGTATTCCTCGGTCTAGTCGAACTCGGCCGCGAATACTTTTAAATACAGCCCCTCGGCTAAAATTGATATGGGTTCGAGATGCTATCCAGAAGGAAGATTCGGAAAGGGCGCAGAAATGTAACCTTGACAAGAACATGTCGCTATACCGAGTCGGGGATAAGGTCCTAGTCCCTCTAGCGGCAAAGATAGAGGCATGTTCCACGCAAGCGATATTAGAGCCAACGAATAATCTAGTCGTCCTATGTTGTCCCTGCCCAGTCTGTGTTCGCCCACAAGCACTACGCGACTTTTTTTTGTTTGTTGCATTTTTTTAGATGGACGTACACACCGAAACGCAATCCTTCCACCTGCTAGGGAAGGAGGAGGTGGAGATTCAGACCAGGCAAGAAGGTGGCTCAGTGAGCCGACGGAAAGCTAAGGAGCCTTAAATTTTGGTAGGGCAGCCACGAGAGCTAACCCAGAAAAAAAAGCATTCCCGAAGAAAATGAATGAGCGTACGACGCGCTCAAACAGATTCCGAGCCCATTGGCCAGCAGCTAACAGCAGCTGAAAAGGGAAACGGTCCCAAACACAACACGGGTTTTGACAAGATTTTGAGAGAAGCTCGAGACCTATTGAAAACCACCCAGCCAGCATGCAAGAGGCTCCAGACTACAGGTCCAACGGTTCCGGTTACCATTGCACTAGTGCCTCTCAAGGATACATATCCTGGGTAAATGACTCCAGGGGAGCCCAGATCCATCCAGAACTCCAGACTGCGTATCAGGGTAATTCCGCCAAGGATGACAGAGGCCGTACTGCGCAGGAGAGCTGAGCTAATGGAAGTGATGAAAAACGAAACGGAGGAGGATCACCAAAAGGAGCTACAACTTCATGTTTCTACCAAAGAGAGGCTGGAACTGGAAGAACTTTCCGCCGACGTCAACAACAACTTCTAAAATTTGAGAAGCCCCCTAAGCAGGAAGCTTCTTGAAAAGGGGGCAGATGTAACGGTTTGAATAACTGGAAGGGTCAATCCAGCCAGGTGGCCTCTGCTCAGTGCCGAGCAAGGCGACATATAGGCATTAGAGATATAGGCATTAGGGGTATAGGCATTAGAGATATAGACAGTACAAACAAACCACGTGCTATTCGAGAAGTATCACAAGTCTGTCGGCAGACAGCGCAGGACACTCTGTCTCGCAACCAAAGCAGGAGTGCAAGGGTTTAAGAAGCCGAGCAAACAGAGATTTGGTACCCAACGGGTGAGCGGCCCGACATCCGTTCGACTGGTCCTCGTGAGAATCCGACTCCACCACCCCTGTCTGGAGTTGATGCACTCTTTTGAAACCGAGGAGACCAAAGGTAAGAAACTTCTGAGACGGTGTACGCTACCTAAGTTGCCGTCGCCCACTTATAAAAGAAACCTGGGCACACCGCCTTGGCTCTAGGGATTTAAACTCATAATTTGTGTTGGGTACGCCACCGCGGCTCTATACGCCTTGATTATTAGTTTGTGTTGGGCACGCCACCTCAGCTCCATACATTTTGATTTTTTTATTTACTTTTGTTGAGCATGCCACCTCGACTTCATACTTTGATTTTGTTTTATTTGATATGCTTGTGGGCACGCCCTTTCGGCTCCACAATATGTCGTGTTAGAGATTCGGGTACGCCACCACGTCTCTGGATACATGAAAGATTGCTCAAATAAGACTGACGAATTTATGGTTTTTATTTAGATCTGGTATTTCTATTTTATGTATTATTTCTATTCGATTTATTGTGTATTTGATTTCGCAATTCGGTATATTGTACCCTCCAGCTGAATTCTAGTTCGCCACCCAGGCATAGAATCCAGTCTCCTTTCCTGGGCAAAGACGCACGCTACCCAAACTGGCCTGCTGCTCCCGTCTACATGATTTTGCAACTAAGTTAGTTGATTGATTGGTTCCGAACCCACGACTTTCTGGAGATGAATACTCCCTTGCTAGGCAAGTGTTCACCGCGCGGGCCGCCGAAGCTCTTCCAGAGTGCAAGGCAGGAATCGAACCCACAACCAGCCGGCGTGGATTTAAAGCGCATGCCTTAGCCCCCACGACCAACTGGCCACTGCAACTAAGTTAGTTTAGGTTGAAGAAGTTAAAGACTGACTGCGATTATAGAGCCCGTCATAATCTCATGGAACGCGGATATAGTGAATCAGCTTCGATTTGTGATAAAATATGTGATTCAACGGAAGCTTGTTTTATAATCCTACAATTTCGTACTGCTCCAATAAATTTCTTTTGTTAAATAAATTTTCTGAATCAATCTGCGTTTACTTGTCCTGGGTCACCACTCCTTAATTTTATATTTGAACCTAAATATAAGGTCTAGAACAAACAAACAAACAAACCAAAAGGTGAATCTCAAAAAAATTAATTCACAACAAAGTAGTTCAACTTATAACCAATTTTTCAAAAAGTAGGAAAACTGATCAAAAATAGTCTTATCAATCTCTTACACCACATCCAGACTTTAAAAAAAAATATTTTGAGACTTTCTATAAAACGTCTGGATGTTGAATGAATTTTCCTACTTCTTGAAAAATCGTAGGATTATTTTTCCCGGATGTGAAGAAGTTTGGACTCCAACATCTCTCCACATTCTTATATAGGGTAGAGTGGTTCGAAACCGACCCCCTTAAGCAAAATAGGCTTTGGAAGTGTTTTTAATTTTTTTTTTCGTTCGCAAGACATGTGCAAGCTTCGAAATAATTGGTTACCTACATTTTTAGCTGCTCAACACAGTGTTCTGGTTTTTTTTGTTGAAAAAAACGTCGCCCCAATGAATGTGAGCAATTCGGTCGCATCGAAAAAGAATGGTTCACCCCCCCCCCCCCCCCCGTGGTCTCATTTCGGCCCCCTATTTATTCCAAAGAAAACAAAAGGAAATTACTACTTCAAAGTTATTTTTCATGTTTGAAGTGAAATGCAACAATTGTAGAATCATTGTATAATAATATTTTTACTACATTTGTACATGTTACTTATTTTATAAAATGTTAAATTTTGTAGAGAAATTTGAAAGAACTAGTATGTAAAATAAAAATGAGGAAAAGAATTCATGACAATGTCACCATCATAGGAAAAAAATGATCCTAGTCGCTATCTGAGCTATCTTCTGACTCGACGTGACTGCGAACAGCTGATAGACGGACATTTTTTCGAAGCTGAATGTTTTCGCTTCTGTTGTTTTTTGTTTTTGTTGCTGCTTCTTATTTTCTTCTTGTTTCTTTCGTTTCTGTTTTGGAGCTTCTTTTTTCTGTTCGGCTTTTTCTTGGGATTTTCTTCGTTTGTCTTCTTTTGCTTCCATTCTGTCTTGTTTCTTTTTTGTTTTTGAGCGATTCTTCGCAGCTCGGCGTCCGATGTTAGAATTGATGTTTGGCCCTATGGTCGACCTCTCCTTGAGGAACTATAGCGTTATTTTTTCGGTGAAGACGTAATATCGAACGTGGAATTTCAAATTCTCGTGCAACTGCACGAAGCGAAGTTCCCATCGCCATGGTTGCAACTGCTCGCCGCAATATCGTCGGATCCCTTTTTGGGGTTTTCCGATTCCATTTCTGCAATAAACATGTGTTGGAAGTCAGCAAATCGAAAATTAACACTCAGAGACACGCTGGAAAATCATAAGAATGCGAAATCGTGGAGGTCGGTTTGAACCTTCGGAAGTTCCACGATGAGAAAAAACACCAACAACGCGATTTCCCTTCAACTCCAAAATAAATTTCGTGACTGTCAAAACAGAAACTGCTCGAAAAACATAGATTACATGCCGAGGTGCGAATGACGGCATAGCTCCAAATTATGGGTACTATAAAAGCTTTCAAAAGCCATCACCAATGAATCTTGCGGCAGCACGTGTATTGAGAAACATGTGGGGGTCGGGATGATGCTACCGGTCGGTTCCGAACCACTCTACCCTAACTTATAACCAAAAAGTCAATTTTCATAAAAAGTTAAATAAATTTCCTGCCAAGGAAATAAATCTTGTCTCGAAAAAGTCAAGTTTTCAAGAAAATACATCAGTTTTCATCAAGTTAATTTTATTTTTAAGTGAATGAAACGATTCTTTTGAAGGATATTTGAAATTTTCAACCTAAATTTATTATTCTCCGAGAAAAGAGTGAATTTTCGAACAAAAATATGAATTTGTACAAAAATGGGGGATTTTTACCTCAAATATATGATTCCTTTGATAAAAAGGTTATTTTTTGCCAACTAGTTTGATACTCGAAATAAAAATTCATTTTTTCAAATTCAAATTTGAGAAGTAAGAAAATTGCAAATAAAAATGCAATATCTTCTTTTATAATCAACAAAATGTATTTTTGGGGCTCAAATTAAAATTAATTTTCATGTGAATATTCTAAAATATTTCAGAGAAAAATATTTACAAACTTCTTTTAGATTAGATAAGATTAGATTTATCACTCCATGTATACCCTTTTCGGGTTTTCACATATCTATATTCCCCCTTCCCACAGGAGATCGTCAGACATTGAACCCTTCAACTCAACTCCCTTTCCGAAATCCCCAATAACCCCAACTCTCATAACAAGCCTCCAAGCAATGCCTCACGTACTCAATCCTGTGGGATTTTTTTAAATCTCTGAAACCCCCTACCGTCTGCAGCCGGATTTTTAATTTAAAACACTCGCATCCGCCTGAAAATTTGATCAGAGGAGAGGAAAACTGCAGAAAACCAAAACTCCGGAGCGCAGTCGATTAATGTTGAAGATTAATGTTGTTCCATAAAATACGAGTTTTCAAGGAAATACATCAATTTTAAACAAAATTGTTGTATTTTCAACCCAATGAGACGATTCATCCAAAGAATATTTGAATTTTCAACCCAAATATATAATTTTTCAACAAGAGTTAGTTTCCGAACATAAACATGGATTTTGTACGAAAATGTGAAAGTTTAAACTCGAAAAAGTGATTTTTCAACAAGAAAGGTTATTTTCTGCCACATAATTTAATATTCAAAGAAACCTTCATTTTTCTGAATTTGAATTTTAGGAGTAAGAAAAATATGAATGTAGATGCAATCTCTTCTTTTATAACCAACAAAATGGATTTTTCTGGCTCCAATCACAATTAATTTTTATGTGTATATTTCAAGTTATCCCAGACAAAGAATATTCTTCTTACTTATATTATCAATCTTCCAGCACTATAATATTCATGAAATCTTAAAAATTGAGAAACTAAAAATAATCTAATGACACAGTTTCAGGATTACATTCAGATAAAACATACAAAAAAATATTCAACGTTGAAGTTATAAAATGAAATATGACTTGAGGCAAAAAAAAATTTTAACCCAGTACTGGTCGTTTCTCACAAGTGGTAACAATATTTTTGGTTAGTATGTAAGGACCATTTCGATTGCTATCTTCAGGATATAATATTCCGAGTTAGGGAATCGCATCGTATGTAATATTGTAATAGAGGTAAGTTAGGTTATAGAACTAGGTTTGTGTGCGTTAGATGGTGAAGAATGTGTTCCTCTTGCGATGACTGTGTGCCCTTGTGATGTGAACAAAAAACTATAAATCTGGTGTCTGCTCAGCAAGAAGACTGTTTTTATTTTGCTTCAGAACTCTTCATGTTTTTCAAGACTGTCTTGAAAATTATATCCACCGCCTCCTTACTTTTCCCCAGACTTAAGACGTATTAGAATCTCCAAATAGTTTTTGCTCCATCAAAATTCTCTGGAAAGTGTGAGACTTTATGCGGTTCTTCCTCGCACTACGTATTGAAATATCTTGTACACATCCAGAGGAGAAGGCTTTCAGTTTTTATAACATTTCGGTACCCGTCCGAAATTTCCAGACTGAGTTCTACATTTTTTAATAGACCAAATTTTTTCAGTGTAATAATCAAAGTAGAATAAATTTTTGTCATTAACTGATAAAAAAGAAATTCTTCGGACCTCAATAAATGGTATAGGCGAAAAGAATTCCCTGTTGGAAGAAAGGCGCTTAATCGACATTCATTTCTGCAGCCTTAATGATCCGAGAAAGTGGGTAGTGTTCGTGAGACTAGTACTATGTCAATGGATCGTTAATCGAGGGAGAAAGATGGCTCGTTTATATACCGCATTTTTTCGCCAACCTTTTTCGCAATCCAAGCTTTTTTCATGCTCTCCTTGAAGCAGTGAAGCGACATCCGCTGACGCATTGAGCCGTAATTACGAATTCGATTCAAACTGATAAAAAGGTACCAGTGGCGTAACATACAGAGGCCTACATTGACTAGAAATGTTCGGAAAGCTGTTTCAAAAATAAGAAAAATGGCAAATGGGTACATTTTTTGTCGAATTCGAAGATAATTTTCTTTTTATGAAAGTTGAATGAATTTCCCCGGCAGATTTGGAGTCTCCTTGTACAGAATAAGGAGCCCTTCCTACGATGCCACAGGCAGAAATCGGCTGTGGTTACATTAACCTGGAAAATCTGGTCCATTGAATGTGGTTACCAGTACTACGAAGCATGGTCTGGGTTTCCGATTATCCTGTTATAATAACCTGGAAGCTGGTTGCAGTAAACGGACTGAGTACGATTTCTTATTTCTGGTTACAGCAACGAAACGTCGCAGTTGAAAATGTCTTCAACCACAATTTCAGTTACTCTTTCTAAATGACCAAACTGCAGGAGACTGGTGCCCTCCTCAGCATTCAGCTGAACCAATAATAACTCGTTTTGTTCTAGCTTTATTTGTTTCTACCTCTTTCATTTTGTATCTCCCTTACATGAGTGATATTTGGTGGTGACTGACGTTATGGACTGATACACCATTATATAACGAATTAGCTCTTTGTTTGGACATGACTTTATTTACAGAACATTTTTTCGCTGGATAATTTACACAATGAATAATACAAACTATAATATTGCCTCGGATGACAGGACTGCAACTTTCATCAACGGACCGCATGCCCCCGCGAGAGTTTCAGGAGGTGAATGAAGAATGGGTGTGCGGAATGCCAGAAGTGTAAATGATCTAAGGGAAAAGGGATTGCGGGGTACTATGCGCGGAAGGGAGCTTGATATTTCGTGCGTACCGTAAACAAAGAAAAAGGGTTGTGAGAATAATAAGGTGGAGAATAGTCTCGAACTCTGGTCAGGAGTAGACAAGAAATCACACGCTAGCTAAGGAATTGGTCTAATGATGAATGAGAGAGCAAAAGCGCATGTCAAAATGTATGAGTGGGTATCTCCTAGATTATTATGAGTTAGAAAGAAAGTGGGAATCAGAAGACTGTTTATTGTAGCATGCTACGCTCCTGTTGATGGTGACAGTAAAGAGGCAAAAGACA
>WSXT02126693.1:0-10809 GCA_011762715.2 Neuroterus valhalla
AAGAAAAAATTAATAGAGAAATTGTTCTTCGTTCTACAAGTTTTACATGAAATTTTTTTCAATAATGTGTATATTTTATTTTATTTTAATCGTGATAACGCTTTTCAAACTATGTAAAATTCAATTTGCTAGCCAAACTATGCGAGACGTAAATATTAGTGGCGAGTATTGTACTGAGAATGAGTTCCTTAAGGCCAGTAGAGCCTTAGGTAAACTAAATATAAAAAAAAAAATGTCAACAAAAATATGAAAAAAATCAATAATCTTCATAGAAGTAGAGATTTTCAGCAGTTTTGCAATATTTGCAATTCTTTGCTTGCATTACCCTGTAAACTGAATCAAACACGTATGAAGCCGAGCGCGAAGCGCGAGATGAAAAACAAACTGAGCGCGTCGCGCGAGGTAAATACAATATCGAGCGCGAAGCGCGAGATCCGAATGACGCGCGCCCTAGGTGCGCTCAAACTTGCGAGCGAAGCAAGCCGCGCGCGCAACGCGCCATGAGAATGTGCCCGCGCAGCAGGCAGATTTTTTTTAAGGTAAAACCTTGAAAAGTTTGGAAAAATGAGGTTTCAATAAACAAATTAGGAAGTATTGATTTTCAAAAAACTATTATACGATAAATGTATTGGGAAATTCTTATAAATGCAGTTTGCATTGATGTAAACGTTGATTTGGTACACATAGAATTTTTGTTCATAGGCGATCCGTAATTTTCGTAAACAATATTTATTTCATTAACACTGATAGTAAGCTTGTTTTGTATTTCTGGATGAAACTCAACCTGAAAATAAAGTCTGGCGTAATGCACATTATATGCATTGTTTTTGAACTTATATGGTGCTCATATTATTGTTAACATTAATAACACTCTAATCTTTCCATAATAAAATTCGAGCGACAATAAGATTCAATGAAATACCTTGCATTTGAATCAAGTAAGAGTCACCGCTGATGAGCGCCGAAGAGGGGGAAGGATCAGGTCCGTCAAGCTAGCTTTATGGACCTGGAAGGATCGGCAGGTAGCTGTCGGCGAGAAGACGATCGCCCGCATTTTATCTGCAAGCTTTCATACTAACCGAGCATTTTCTTAAAATTTGTCTCTGTAACAATATTGTTACGAATTTATCACAGAAAACTGATTTGTCTCCAAACAGTGTAATAGATCTGTTCTGATGCTTTTTTGAAAAACTTTTACATCAATTCGAAGACGACATCACTCATCTTTTTTTCTTAATTAATTTTTAAACAATTTGCATAACTTGTTCTCTTATGTTATGCAACAGTAACATAAGAGTTATGTTTTATGTGCACTGGGTATTTGGAAGCTGGAAAAAAATCTTTAAAGGATAACAGATTGACGTTCAGTTATTTAGAGCATTTTTTTTATTTGTTCCATCGACGCTGTACGGACTCTAGCATAAACCGTT
Source organism: Neuroterus valhalla (assembly GCA_011762715.2). Taxonomy (NCBI): domain Eukaryota; kingdom Metazoa; phylum Arthropoda; class Insecta; order Hymenoptera; family Cynipidae; genus Neuroterus; species Neuroterus valhalla. The sequence continues at coordinate 1,431 of WSXT02126693.1, forward strand.
TGTAATTCTGGGTATAGATTCGGAGTTACGTAAACGACAGGAAACTTTGCAATTTGATTACTTTTGAAAATAAATGCAGTCGATCGTGCGAGAGCCGCGGATGCTTCATTTTTCTATGGGCGCGGGCGGTACAAAAAACTGAAAGCTGCCTCGCGTATTCCTGAATGAGCCCGCATCAAAATAAATTGGAGTTATTGCGGCTGGCTGTAATCCTCTGTTCTACGGGTTACATTGCCTTTGTTAATAAAATCACACCCCGGTTCTCGCCGCAAAAAATGCCGCTAACAAATGCATCAGGGCCGCCATGCACTTTTTACTTTAGAATTTTTACTCACTGCTCTTTCGATTTTTTTGCCCATCAAAGTTAGGGCCAGCTTTAGCAAAATGACCCTCCCAGGATACTGTCCGCTGCCTGTTCTCTTCTCCTTCTTCACTCATAATACGTCCCCAAAGAATTCACAACACTTCCGTTTATTTACATTTGTTTTCCAAGAAATTTTTTGTCTTTCACTCCTCTAGCTCTTTCTACCACTTCCGTCCATTCTCCTCCTATCCACTCTTTACCTTCGGAATTTTTACCACTCTCTCACATCCATTGGTCTCATCTCCTCATCTCATGCAACCATCGTACACATACTCCCATATCTCCTCTAAACATTCACATACTCTGCACTTTTTTCTCTCATCCTTACCCTCAAACACTGCTTCCTTCACTTTTATTCTTGACCTCCATCTAACCATTTTTGTCCACGTCCTTCCCTCTTATCATCTTTCCAGGTATTCAAGCGATCCTTCACACATATAGCTTAAACAATGTTGGCATCAGTGTTACCCATCTATTATCCTTAACCTTTTCTCCTCCTCTCTTTATTATTGATATACCTTCTTTCCATATTTATGGTTAGCCTACCCCTCTCCATACCCTACAGAACATTATCTACGCCCATTCTCTTGATTCCCTTCTTCCATACTTCCATACTTCATCCTGCATCTCATCTATACCTGATGCTCCTACCTCTTTTAGTAAACCTATCGCTGTCTCATGTCTTTCCTCGTGATATTCCCCTCTTCACCCTCTTCCCTCCCCTTTGTCCCTCCTCTCGTTATTTTCTTTCCCACTCCTTCTAACAATTACATAAAATATTTTGCAAATTATAACATTTCGAATTCTTGATTAATTTCTTTCTTTCCTCCCTCTTCCTATGTACTTTTCTCCAAACTGCTCCGTCTGTCTCAGCACTTTCTGCAACTTTTTAAAAGTTTCTATTCACATCCTCTTTTTTCTTATCACATAACACATTACACTCCTTTTGCTTCTTCCGTATTTTTCTGCACTACTGCTCCCTTTTTTTCATTTTCCTAATCCTTCCAAACTTCCTCCTTTTCTCTATACATTCCTCATCCTAGCTGCCTCTTTCCCCCTTTGTTGACTCCTTTCTGACAGTATCCTCTAATATCCTTTTCATCTCTCCCATCACCATTCTCATCTCTTTAATTATATTTCCTTCCCCCATTTCCACCATCTCCATCGTTTCTCCAAATTCTTCTACTTCCTCTGCTGATCAATTACCTTTTTCTCCTCTTATCTCTTTCTTGATTTCCTTTGCTATTTTCCGTTGGTCGGTTTTTTCCTATTTTGACTATCACTATTGGTAGAAGATAGTTCGAATTCACGTACTCCCCTATTTATAGCCTTTCACACTTCTGCCCTTATCTGATCGTCTACAAAAACATAGTCTATGACTGTTCTCGTATTTCCCCTCGTATGGCGTGAATGTGAGTATACTTATCTTCCTCATCAACCTCAATATTTTCGTTCAAGATGAACTATCCTATCTCTTCCAGTCTACTTAGTAACTGACTCCCCTCTCAATTTACTACTTTGTGTTTGGAGTTCCTTCCAGTCCCATCCTCTCCTTCATTCCATTTTTTTTCTCCTATTTCTGACGTTCATTTATTGGAATCTTCCCCTATAATGCAATCAACAACTTCTACTTTCCCTTCTACCACCTCCCTAACTTCTCAGTTTTTCTCTCAATATCTCCATTAAAACATACCCCCACTATCTTACACTTTTCCTCTCCTACTATTATCCTCTCTACCATAAATCCTTACTTCTCTTCCATTGAAAGCTTTCCAGACTCTTTATTTCATATCAAACCTTTCCTCACTCTCACCACTATCCCTCCCATCGCTCTACCCTTCTTCATATTTTCCCTTCGCACCTTGTACTTCCCACCTGTATTCCTTCGGTAGCCTTTTTTTCCTCTATATGTTTTCCAAGCACAGATCCCCCATTCCTTCCTTAATTTATTCTTTGTCATCTTTTCTTCTCCTTCATTAGCAAGAACAGGTGATAAAGAAGGAAGAAGAGGAAAAAGTAGAAGAAATTCCAAAGATAATGTACTGACTGGGGAAGGGAAGAAATTGTTAAAGTGCTTAGAGGAAATGGGATGGTAAGAGAGAAGGTGGAGGAACTAGAGGTAGGAGATTACATAGATCCTGATCACTTCCCATTAATACTAACGATAGAGGGGAATAATGATATCAAAGTTCCGGGAAAAAGAAATGAAGGTAAAGGTAAAAAGAACAGGAAGAGAGGATTGGTCAATAGAATGACAAGAGCAATTAAAAGTGAAGCGAATGGATGTGAGAATGGGAGAAGTAAACGTTCATGGAGAGATAGATGAGATGAAGAATGTAAAGAGAAAAAGGATGAAGTTAGAAAGGAACTAAGGAGATGGAGGAAAGGAAAAAGTAGTGGAGATGAATATAGAAGAAAAAATAAATAATCTACTGAGATGTGTGATAAGGAAAAAGAGGAGGAAAATAGGTTGTTTGAAGAAGAGGTACAGAATGCTAGAACAGAAGAATAGGTTTGAAAAGTAGTGAATAAAGAGAGAAAAGGAGTTAAAGGGTCAACCAGGATATAGAGATGTTAAAATGGAAAAAAGTTTTTCATGGTTCTGCCTGGAGGGATAGAGAATAAGCTGTGAAAGGGCGGAAAAGAGGGAAAGGAAAGGGACGAGAAAGAGGACATAACAAGAGAAGAAATAGTCAATGTTTTAGGATAATGAAAGAGGGGAAACCTCCAGGTCTGGATTGAAGTACAAAAATATGGGGGGATTGAACTAAAGGAATGGATATGGATAGTGTGCAATAGGTTATAGAAAGGAGAGGGTTGTAAGTAAAGGTATAATCGGAGCGAATAAAGAAAGAAGTTGAGGAAAAGAGATAGTGCATCAAATAATGTTTGTAGACCTAAAAGTGGCGTTCGATTCTCTGCACCGAGAAAAGATAGGCAAGGATATGGTGGAAAAAGGTGAAAAAAGGAATGGCCAAAATTAATTTTCGAAAAAAAAATTTAGCGGAGATCTATTTTTAAAGAAGGAGAATAATGCTTGAACGAAGATGATCGGCCGAATTTTATCTGTAATCTTCCATACTGAATCCTTGTATTTTTTCCTTTTCTTTTTTCGTCTTCTGGTATTTTCCTGATTTTGGAATGTATCTATCTTCCTCCCTGTACTGGGGGAGGGGGGGGGGGATTTCAATGCGAAAATTGGGAGGGAAGGAGGTCTCTACGCGGATGGTGAAAGTTTCGAGAGGAGGTTAAAGGACACAGTTATGAATAAGGGGGGATATTTTAAGAGACTGTGTGGTGGATAGAGGGTGGTCACGAATATACGAGGGTGCGTGGAGACGGAGAGATTCGCAGTAGAAGGAAGGATAGAATGGACCATCAGACATTAATCTTGTGGATAAGCGGGGAAGGCGGCAGAAGGCAAGGAAATGAAGTTTTGATGAGGAAGTGAGAAATAGGGACGGGGAAGGCTATAGAGAAATACCAGGAGCAGTTAGGAGAAGTAGGTTTCGAAGGGGAGTTGGTGGAAGAGATATGGGAAGATGTAAACATAAAGGTGAAGAGATGTCTGCAAAAGAAAAAATTTAGAAAGGAGGAGAAGAAGAAAGGGGGGGGGGCAACTGTGGTGGGATAGAGAATGCAGAAGGATAAAGAGGAGGGTTGAAAAGAAGTATAAAGAATGGAATGGGGGTACCGCAAAGAGAGAGGAACACGTAGAAATGAAGAAGTAGTTTAAGATGATGTGTAAAAGGAAAGAGCAAGGGAGAGCAAACGATCTGGAAGAGGAGTTAAAAATTGTTAAGACCGAGGAGGACGTATGGAAGATAATGATAGGTTTAGAAAGCGTAGGGAGAGAACAAGTGATAAGATAAGAAGTGAGGAGTAGAGGGAGTTTCCCAAAGAATCATCTCAGGGCTCAGACCAACGAAAACGAGATGAGGGAAGGAGAAGGACGAGGGAGAAAGGGAAGGGGATGGAGTTGATTATCAAGGAGATAGAGATTCAGATGAGAAAGTTAAGGAAATCGAAGGCAGAAGGCTTGGATGGAGTGCAGAACGAATCATGGGTATTTGGTACAACAGCAGTAAAAGACAGACTGATAGAGGTAGTCAAGAAGGTCTGGAGAGGTGGAGGATTTCAAGGAGAGTGGAGAGAGGGGTTGATAGTGCCACTGTGTAAGAAAGGAGACAGAGATAAGCAGGAAAATTATAGAGGAATCACGTTGACGAATACGGCGTAAAAGGATTAGCGATGGAACTGGCAGAGAGGTTACGACAAGATTTCGAGGGAAAAGGTATATTGACGGATGTGTACAAATGTGTACGCTTTTTTCGTTGGATCTCAAAGGATCATTCCCTCCAATTGATCGGGGGGTCTTTTGTGAGGCGATGGAAGAGAGAGAAGTAGAGAAAGTTCTGTGGAGAGAGGGTAAGGGAGGTGTGTGAAGAGACGAAGGATAGGGTGAGAGGGGGAGACAGGATCTTGGAAGATTACTGCATTGATAGGGGTTTGAAGCAGGGATGTTTGCTGAGCCCAAAGCTTTTCGCGATCTTGATCGCTGACATAGTGAAGGAGCTAGAGGAAGGAGGGGTAAGGGGAGTGAGGGTGGGAAGGGTTAGAATGTGGTCACTCGCATATGCAAGTAACAGAGTGTTGGGAGCAATAAGCGAGGTGCCCTTGAAAGAGGTGATAATGAGGTTGAGAGGATACAACGAAGGAATACTAAGGAGTAGTAACTCCCTGTGTGTTTGCCGAACAGAAGTGGAACGTGAATGCGTCCAAAAATTCGTTAATGTTCACCACGAATGACAACCAAGTATCGGTTTCGCGCACATGCGCACTGGTGGTTGCCATGGCAACGATGTCAACTCGCGTTTGAAAAGTTGATCGAACATAACCTACGTATTCAGATTTCAAAATATTTAAGGGAGTAGGGATAACAAGTGGCATAGAAAGTAGCACTGCGCATGTGCGCGAAACCGACACTCGGTTCTCATTCGTGGTGAACATTAACGAATTTTTGGACGCTGACTCGGCCCACTCCCAACATACGGAGATACTACTCCTTAGTACTCTTTCGTGGAGGATACCTAGATAAAAGTCGATTAGAGTTGAATGCATAAAAGTCCAAAGTTATGGTGTTCAGGAGACGGGGTGGAAGGGATAAGGGAGGAGATTGGAAGTGAAAGGAGACGGCTGTGCAGGAAAAGAAAGAGTTTCTGTACCTGAGTTTCCTATTCAGGAGGGATTGGGAAGTAAATGGTCATATAAAAGAGAGAGCAAGGAAGGTAAATATTGTGATGAGGCAGGAGTGGGGATTGGAAAATAGGTTGCTTGCAGTTGACTTTGAAAGGAGGACGAAGCTGTTCGAATCGCTTGTGATGAGTTTGCTACTGTATGGACTAGAGGTGTGAGGGTGGGAGGAAAGTGAGAAGGTAAATAGGATACAAGATAGAGACATAAAATAGACACTGGGGTTGCACAGAAGTGCATCTAGTCATACTGTTTGGGAGGAGACGTGGAAAACGAGTTTAGGAAGCCTGACATGTAGCCGAGCGTGTAAGAGTGAGAAAAATTTCTTGGAAGAGAGGAGAAGTAGGCCAGAGAGGGAGTTCGGTGGGGAAGGAGAACAGAAGAGGAGGTGAAAAGATGGAGAGTGAGAGAGAAAGGTTTTCTTCGTAAAAATAGTCTGCATGAGGATGAAGTGAAGAGAAGTCACGAGGAAGGAAGGAAGGTGTATGAGACGGGTAAGAGGAGCGGCATGGAGAGAGAAGGCAGAAAGAGAGGATGAAATAAGAGGGTGAGAAGGGAGAGAAAGGAAGTCAGGAGATGATAGCAAGATTGAGATGCGGAAGCATGGAGAGCTTCAATAGGTTCTGCTTTCCTGAGGAGAAGAGAATGTGCAAATTTTGTGGGAAGGGGTATGCAAAGGTGGAACACTTGGTGAAAGAATGCGAGGAGGTGGAAAGGAGTGCAATAAGCATGGAGGTAATACTGCATGAAAGAGGATAGAAAAGGGCAATTGCATGGGTGAAGGGGAGGCTGGGTAAGATGAAGAGGAAGACAAGGAAAGAGGAGGAGGAATGGTGATAGATGTGTAAGGGGAAAAGGAAAAAGACGTAAGATCAATGTAAATAATGTGAATAGTAGATAAGGAATATCAAATAAATCATAGTAGATAAGAAATGTGTAGGAACCGCGGATTTTTATAAACAAATAATCAAGAAAGCCTAGATTTTTGGTAGGAATGATATAGAGCTACTTCAGATGTGTCTTTACAAGTGGAAATCTGAAAAAAACAAGACTTCGATATGACATATGGAAAACGATACGATTTCTTAATTATCTGCACAAATTATACAAACAAATGCATACGTTCATCGTGTTGGAATAGATTATTGTTGTTATTTTAACAGAGAGGACAATTAAAATCTTACTTATAGCTTTTTTGCGATTATTTGATTTCAGACACTAAGTATTAATTGTTCAAACAAAATCAATTAACAAATGCATTATATTGTGATTTTTCAGTATAAGTAATTTGTTTTTCCCAATAAACTTTAGATATATACAATATACAATGAGCAATTGTTGTTATAATTACAATAAACAATTGCATAATTTGACCGCGTTTCAGTAGATAAATTTAGTTTTTCTAACACAATCATTTGGATGTGTGTAACCAATGGACCTTTACTGTGATATTTTTCTGTTATACAACAATTTGTAACATTCGAAAAAATATAATGAACAAATTTTTCTGTGGCCCTTTTCAATAGGGACACCATATTATTTTTATGTAGAACGGAATAATATTTAGAGCAACTTAAACGAACTGAGAGTTTTTCATAAATTTTTTATAATTTGGACTGGTTTTAATAAATAGTTGAAAAAATAAAAAACATGCCCTGCCGGATGATGAAGTATTATAACAGAGAGACCTTGCTTAAAAATTGTAGTTTATGCCACACAAAACAATATGGCGTTCCCATTAACAAAGGCCTCAGAGTAATTTATTTCTTCAATTTTGTTTAGAAATTATAAATTGTTATCTAACAGATAGATATTACAGGAAAGGCCTATGTGTTGTACACATTTAATTGAGTGTGAAAAAACCAAATTTATCTGCTTTAAGATGACCAAATTAGGCCTTTGTTTATTACGTTAATGAACAACAATTACTAAATGTGTAATAATAATGAAAAATAGGTATAAAGAGCTAATAGCAAGACATTGACAATTTGATTCTCTGAAACATCAAAAACTACATGTTGAAAAGTGATAAAATAATAAATTTATTTACCTAATTTGTTCAAACAAATAGAAGCCATTTTATTTCATAACCAAGTAACGTATCAAGAGGTATTGTTAACATGTATGAAGTTGATTGAAAAAAAACGAGTCACTTTCCATAAAAATGACAGTTTTATACATTTGTTAATTAATTTGGTTGAAACTAATAACACTTTGTCAATGAAACTCAAGAATTGCACAAAAAATCTGCAAGTAAAGTATTTGTTGTCCTTTCTATTGATATGACGGAACAAATCTATTTAAAAATGAAAAATCCATGCATTTGCTTATATGATTTGTTCATAAAATTAACAAATTCTTTCAAGAAAACTCTAATAGTTATTATTAAAAAATTTTGAGAAATATCATTTTCTTTTTACCATAGGCCTCTTTGAGTTTTTTGAAATTGCTTGTACACCCCTGGAAATGGAATTTGAATAAACTGATAAAGCCTTGCATTGAAAACGCATCCAGACTTAATTTCGTAAGGCCGTTTGTCAATCGCTATTCGAATCCGTAAGTTTTTAATCTTTTGCGCTCCATAACTCTGGAATCGTTATAACTTCACCTTTATTGTGTCCGTATTTTAGTCGAAATCAGTTAATTCACGTTAAATCTCTCAATTCTTGGAGGTCCAAAAATGGATGAGAAACTATTCTTTTGTGAAAAATGGAAATAATTCAAATGAATCATTATTGTTGGACATTTATTTATGTTTTCCACTACATCCAAACTTTTTTTTCTGACAATGCTTGAAAGCGTTCCTCATTGCCCGGGTGTGGACAATTTAGGGTAGTCCAAAAATGCATTAGAAAAATTTTTTTCGAATCTTCATACAATAAATCAGTAATCCTTTATGCAATCAGTAATCCTCTTCTTCAGACTTTGTTACGAATTCTCTACATCACTCTTACTCCCGCCCCCCCCCCCCATATTTGAGAGCCTTATTCTCCATGCCATTCGCTCCTGGCACTTTATTTCTTTTCAGCCTTTCCATTGCCGTGTTTACTTCCTCCTACTTATATCATTTTCATCTTCCCCTCCTCCTTCTATTACCTTCTTCTCTTCTTCTCTAATCTTTCTTTCTCCCTCTATCCATTCACTCATTTTTATATCATCAACTACTTCCTCCCTTCTTCCTCTTTCCCTATCTATACACTCCCATACTTTTCCTTCCTTCACCGCTTTCTCCACTTCCTCTTTATATCTTCTCTTTCCATTCTGGGTTTTTTCGTCTAGCATACCCTCATATTCTTGCTCCTTCTTTTTGTACTCCCTTTTGCTTATCTCTCCTCTTCTCCATTCTCTAACACTCCCTTTTGTTCTCTCTTCACTTTCCTTGCATTCCTCATTCCATCATGCTATTCTTTCTGTTCCCCTCATTTTTTGGTCTTAAAACCTCTTTTATCTTATCAATAACTCCTTTCATTCTTTCTATTATCTCGTATACCCCTTCCTTTCCCTCATGTTTACCTTTCTTACCTTTCCTTCTCCCTTTTTACCTCTAGAATGTTTATGACCTGTTTTACCATATTTTACCAAAAAGAACCCATTCTTTAAACATTCAAAAGTGCTTTGAAAAAAAGTTATGAATATTTTCAGAAATCCTACGGTCAGTTTTGCGATATCGAAGATTGAAGTGAGCCCATCGACATATAGAAATGGACCGATCACGCTGTGCGGAGCTATGAAATGGGGTTTAGAGAGAGAGAAAACATTTGA